>JAJJMC010005141.1:2667404-2735413 GCA_023531435.1 Papaver californicum
ATAATAATAATAATAATAATAATAATAATAATAATAATAATAATAATGGAGATGGGTTTAGGAGAGAAAATCTCTGATGGGTTTAATGGAGTCTTCAAGGTGCTACACGAGTTACTCAGCTGGGTTTATGAGAAATACCCAAGCTTCAGGTATGGTTCGTGGCACTCCATGCTTCGTTTCATATCCTAATTTCATCTCTTCCATTGTTACATAACAGTAGAACAATATCTTCATTTCCCTTTTCTAGATCTCTTTTGATTTGTTTTCAACCTTGTAAATCCAGCATACTCTTTCACATTCTTATCTTTTGCTTTCCCCTTTCGTTGTTTGTGTTCCATCTAGAGACACATTCACCGGCTATTCTTGTTCTTTTTCATTTTTTGGTGTGTCTGTGGACATTCTTGGGTTTCTTGGTCCGTACACAATTCTCATGTTTTGATTGGTGTTTTTTGGGTCTCCTTCAGAGACACACACACTTCACTTCTTTTTTCTTTTCAATTCTTTCCACGCACTTCACTTCTCTTTTCTCTTCAATTCCTTTCCACATTGCGCTTTGATTCAGGCCTTTCTTGGGGTTTCCAGATTTTACCTTCATTATAGGCTCCGTTCATCTGGTTCATGTTGTGGAAATCTTGGTGTTTGTGTATTCTTCAGTGACACAATCATATATCTTGTCAATCCCATCCCACTTGCGTTAGGATTGCTGAGTGAATTCCAGTTTGTTCTCTGGAACAAGTTGTACCTGTTTTTCTGTGGTTGTGGCCTGAACCTCCAGCACTTTTTCTTAGCATCAGCTTTCTTGGGTTTTTCTACCTGAGACACACCCACTGGACAACTCCTTTCCAGTTTTAATATCATTCAGCTTCAGAAACACATTTCGGCCTCTTTCATTTGCTCACAGGCGTAAGAGAATACCCCTGTGGTACCCTTATTTTTGCACATTTCGGATGTCTGTTGTTCATTTGCTGCTGGGTCCTGTTGGGTGGTTTTTGGTTTTATTAAGAAGCAAATTTTGGTCTCTTTCATTTGCTCACAGGCGTAAGAGAATACCCATGTGGTACCCTCACTTTTTCTTTGCACATTTCGGTTGTCTGTTGGTCATTTGCTGTTGGGTCCTCCTGGGTAGTTTTTGGTTTCATTCAGAAGCAAATTTCGGTCTCTTTCATTTGCTCACAGGCGTAAGAGATTACCCCTGTGGTACCCCCTCTTTTTAGCATATTTCGGTTGTCTGTGCTCATTTGTTGTTGGGTCCTGTTGGTTTTTTTTTTTTTGGTTTCATTTGCTTGATGCCGGTCTGTCCACTTGATTTAAGGTCCTTTGGTTGTGTCCAATATTCCCAGAACAAGGTCTGGTTCAGATTCCCAGGTTCTGGATGTGAAAGGGGAGGGTGTGTTGAATAATGCTTTGTTTCAATGTCCTTATAAACACATGGATGGCTGCAACAATGGGGTAGGGAACATAGGGCTTAGTCGTTCTGGTTTCTACAGACATTTGCAAGATAAACACCTCCACACCATGGATGCAGTGGATGGTTTCAGGGAGAGGATTGCCAAGGATTTGGCGGTGTTCTGCGCCTGGGAAGCTGTTTTGTCGCAAATGCAAATGTGGCTCTGCTCAGAATGCATGCATATGTATTCCTGGAGACGGATCTGTAGTCAACACAAAGAGGGTATTATACCCAGCCCTTACAATGGGACATCGGCATCCTGTATGGTATAGGGCATCAGCAAACCTTTACCTTCCAATTCTGTGTCCCTAGATAATATGGTGCATGTTGCGTCAGGAACTATGGATGTGGACCTGTTACACCTTGTTTACCAACAACAACTCCCTAATGTTACTAGTATTCCATCACAGTGTAGGATTCAGTTCTCTAGGGTACTCAAAGCCTCATTGGACAGAGTTATTTCCAACCCTTCGGGCTTGTGTGTTTGGTTACAATTGCTACTCTTGCCAGTATGCACTTTAGGTATGTACACACCCAAGGGAACTGCAGAAGAGAGGTCATGGACCAGGAAGAAAATGCAGATGGCTAGTATCAACCAGGCGTTACTTCAATGGAGTGATGGTAGTGAGTGCTATGGCTTGGTGCAGTCCATTTTGGAACAATCCAGACAACATCGAAGTGGGCCGAACATCATGCAGAAGAAGAGTAGTTCCAATCTTGCAGCGTGCAGAAGGAAATTGGGCCTAGGCCAGTTACGGATGCTATCAAGGTACTTGCCTCCAGTGGTATAGCCCAGTGTACTCAAGATAATTTTGTTGAGCTCATCCATAAACACCATGTAGCGGCGCTTCCCTACATTCCTGTAGACTCAATTATGGTTGAGCCTCTTTGTGCAGATAAATCGGCAGTTCTAAGTGCCATCAAGGGGTTTCCTAAAGGCACCTATTGCGGGAAAGATGGCCTCAGATCCAAACATCTTCTGGATGCTCTTAGTGGCCCTGCTGCCGCAGTAGCGGACGACCTCTTGGTAGAACATTGCGAGTGCCCCTCTTACACCCTTGATCTAGCCCGGAGGGGGAATAAGACCCATTGCAGTGAGAACTATCTGGCGGAGACTTTGCTCTAAATTGGCTGCGTCAGGGGTTAGCAAGGAAATGGCTACGTACGTAAGAGACCACCAATTTGGCATGGGAGTCCAATGTGGTGGGGAAGGCATTTTGCATTCAGCAAACAGAGATTTGGAGATTCAATGTAACTCTTCCACCAAGTGCATGCTTTTAATAGACTTCAACAATGCTTTTAATTTGGTGGACCAGACTGCAATCATCAAGGAAGTCAGATCCAGGTGCACTGGTATCTCCAGATGGGTTGAGTTCTGTTATACGAAGCCGGCTATGCTATACTAAAATGACAAAGTTCTTTCGTCAGCTCAGGGCGTCCAACAGGGAGACCCTCTTGGACCTCTTCTGTTTTCTCTAACATTACACCCCCTTATTTTAAAAATTGCTTCTAAGTGTACCTTGGATATGCATGCCTGGTATTTAGACGATGGGACTATTGTTGGGGACACTCTAGAGGTGGCTCAAGCTTTACACATTATCCAATCTGAGGGAAGTAGCAGAGGATTATCCCTCAATATCAACAAGACTGAGTTATTCTGGCCCAACACAGACACCAGAAGCTTGGATAATGGAGTGTTCCCGGTCAACATTAGTAGACCGGTAAGAGGTGTGAAGCTTCTAGGTGGCCCTGTTAGTATGGATGCTAGATTCTGCAACGAGTTGGTCCAGCGCAGAGTGGAGAAAACTCTTCAGTTAATGGAGTCCCTGAAGCTTTTGCAGGATCCACAGAGTGAATTGATTCTCCTAAGAAATTGTGTTGGGGTGTCTCGCTTATACTTCACTATGAGGACCACCAGCCCCTCTGTCTTGCACCAGTCTACTGAGTTTTATGACCAGCATTTATGCCAGTTCTTAAGACACTTGGTCACTAGTGACGGTGCTGGCTTCGGTTCTTACCAGATGCGCATAACTTCGTTGTCCATGAAGGACGGGGGTTTGGGGATTTATACTATGAAGGATTCTAACCACTAATGCTATTTGGCCTCCTGTCTTCAGATAACCAAGGTGCAGAATACTATTCTACGGGTGGACAGAGACACTGCACGTCATCTCATCTTCCAGCAATCCTTGCTTAACTTCAGTCAGGTATGTGGGCTCCCCCCTTCTACTCTCACTATCAAAGAAACTTCCCCTCGATCCATGCATTCTATGGCAGTGTTGTACTTTGATATGGTGAAGAAGAGTATTCCCAGCAGTTTCAACCAGTCTGAACACGATTGCATTTTGTGGAAATGCAATAGGATGAATCATGCTCAAGACTACCTCAAAGCTATCTAATCACTGGGTTACACCAATCTATTTGGACTCGCATATTCAGGGTCATATCTGTTATAGGATGGGTATTGTTATGTTTGTGGATGGCAGATCATGTTCTTTTTGCGGCAGAGATATGGATGCCTTTGGGGATCACGCTCTATACTGCGCCAGTGAAATGGGTCTCAAATTTAGGCATGACCTAGTTAGAGACGTGGTGGAACATATGTGTTTTAAAGATGGTGTCTCAAGCCGTAAGGAAGTCAAGCTGGGTTTCTTATCTGACAATGCAAGCGCCCTTAGGCCAGCGGATATACTTGTATACAATTGGGAAGAGGGTCGAGACGTTTGCTTCGACGTCACAGGGATGTACCCTTTTGCAGGAGGCGAGAGGGTTGCGTTTACGCCTGGGATTGCCATCTCTACAACATTAAAATCGTCTCCCCTTTTACAGGAGGCGAGAGGGTTGGTTTAATGAAAACAAACGATAATAAATGAAACTCCAAATACACTTGTATTACTAATAAAGCTTCACGCTTAGAACATTAAAATCATCCTTAATCAATAAAAAGTTTAGCTACTCATATTACAAAGAAGAATGGTTTCCCCCTAAAGGGTAAACCCTAGGTTTTTTATACCAAATTGTAATACGAGAGGTTGAGTATATGAGATTACTTCCCATATGTAGAATATATGTTTGAGTCTTAGATGTCTTCTTTTATAGCTTCCAATGCTTGGCCCTCAAGTCTCCTCTCTTATAGGGTTAAGAAACTCATTGGGACCAAGTTTCCTCCTTTTAGAAGTCCAAAACGTGTCCAAGAAGTCTCTCTTGGCTTGCCATAATCGGTAGGCTCGATACCCATCATATCTACCGATTGTAAGACCCATAAAACAGACTTTTTCTGTGTGTTTCAATTTCTTCTTCTCAGCTGTTTTGCTCATAACTTTCTCATACGAACTTGGAATGACCTCATTCTTTTTGCGTTGGCTTGGTATTTAAAATATATTCGAGATTATGATAATAAGTTCTAGATTTGAACGAGTTGAATTTGGTATTTGGCCCTTCTTCATCAATAGTACTTCACTTCCTTGTCCATTTTAGTACTTTGTAGCTCATTTTTGGATGATTCACCTAATATAAGACATAAACTAGAAAATAATCATAATAACAAGTAATATGCAAGAATTATAACTAAAACAAGCATGGATTTGACAATAAAAACATGTGAATTAAGCACTTATCAAATTCCCCACACTTAGCTTTTGTTAGTCCTCGAGCAAACTACTATCTAAACTAACCTAAACTAAATTAAACTAAAATACAACAACTCCATTTCGTCGAGGATACGGTTACACTTATCATGTGAACAAGACTTTAAACTCATAGGTGTCCCTAGTGGACGAGTTATAGCCTCGTGAGGGTTTACAAGAGGTATACCCACAAAACCTACTCCAACTTCAAAGTCACAAGCATCCAAAGAGCTATGAGGAATAAAGTTTTTGCACACTAGTAATAAGAAGTTAGAAATTACAAAGAACATTATTCTCATGCTTAACTCTTGAGTTAGGAGAAAACCACCATATGAAAGAATCCAGCCTCAAGAGCGATCGAATACTCTGCCTCACCGATAGGATTTTATGAATGTGATATTCAAAAGACGCACTTTATGGTTGTCATGGTGCAGGAAAGAGTGAAGATAAAAATACTGAACACGTTGATTGGTGGGAAGGAAAAATAACCTTCCGAATTATATGAAGATGTTATCCATTGAAACGTGGGACAAAAAAGAACCCCTTTTTTTCTGATGATCTCTAAGAAAGGAAATCAACCACTATTGAGTATGGGAACGCTTACTTACCTTCTCATCTGATTCACAATCAGCACCACTCTCACATCATCCAATATAAACGTCTTCAATCTTCGGTCTTCAACTGTTGATGATGAACTTTTGAACTTCGTAGAACTTTGATAAATTTTAACTCTTTTCCTCGATTTCTTGTTGTTTGAAACTTCTTTATAGATTTCTTCCTACACATGGCCTTATTGAATGAATACAAAAAGAAATATACACTAAAGCAATGATAAAAAAAATTTTTTTTTTTCTTTTCCATTTTTTTTCCCGTTTCTTTTTTCTTTCTTTCTTGAAGATAATAAGATACAAACTTGAAAAATAAAATAAAATTACTATGGCCGTGGGATATGGAATTTTCCACTTGACTCTTCACAACTTGTATTGTCTCGATATCATAAACTTCACTAACTCTCATCGTTTGATTTCTTTAGGTCTTGTACATAAGTCTTTAATATGTATATAGTTTTGCTTATTGTATTGTAACTTTACTTGAATATGAAATTTTCTCTTTCTTGTATTGTTGCTTATAAACCTTGAACATCTTCAACTTTCCTTCAAATTTTTGATGCTCCGCTTGTTGATGATAATGGTGTTTCTATGGAACTGTTGTTGTCGAAAGAATGGTGCCAACTACAAACAAGACTACAAGATAGAGTTAGAAATTTTGATGACACCCTCATGATTGATACAATTAGCACTCCAGAGATCAAAAAGTAGTGTTGACACTGGTGCGAGGTTGGGAAACTCATCATTCTACCCAGAATTAGTGTAGATAAAACACTCTAAACGGAAAACTGAAGGTTTGGTGCCTCACTCATGGGTATTGAATGATCATCTTCTCTAATATTATACTCTCTACCGGCAGTTTAAGTCCCTTTTTGTCAGCTCTGGCCTCTCAACAACTAAGCAACCTGAATGTAGTTCTCTAATACTTCTAAGTTCAGTTATTTTGGTAAGAACTCCGTATGTAAACTTAGCTAGTAATATACAAAGTGACTCTAAATTCTCTAAAAGTTGGAGGTGTTCATGCAAATATGTACAAAAAGTTCAAAATTCTACATATAAGTAAAGACTAAAAACTCTATATGCTTAATCACTCCCCATACTTAAACTTTACATTGTTATCAATGTAAATTGACTCTTCTAATGTAAAATCAAGATGGGAAATCCTAACATGTTATGAAAAACTAAGAAAAACTCAAAATAAAGGGAAAGAAATACAAAACCAATGGGTTGCCTCCCGTTCAACTCTTAGTTTAATATCCTCAGCCTGACCTTCTGGTTAGCGCTCGTAAACCAACAATCTGAAAGTCTAGGGATCCACCCAGATAATAATCTGCAGTTCTAATAACAACTTCACAAAACCGTTAGCATAAAATATAATTAATGAAACTGTTATTTGGTGGAAGTTCCCCCACACTTATTATTTTCTACACTTGGAAGTGTATAAAGAACATAGAACAAGGGAACTTCTTTGGTTTCCCCTCGGTGAACCTGCACAATGCTAGAATCAAACACATCAAGTAGTGGATACTTCGAAGCAAAATAATCCGTTAAAACTTTAGAAGCACATAACTCCAATCCTAAGTGAGGTATCTCCTTAAAAGTTGGATTAACAACTATTTGAGAAACTATTTCAATCATGGGAGAATGATCACTAGAAATAGAATTATCAAGAGGATTAGACAAACCTTCCTCTATCTCATGTATTGGATTATTTACCACATGTGTATTGTGTCCTCTATTAAAGTTTTTGAAATCCATTCTTTGTAATTTTATGCTTCAACCGAAATCTCAGCATCATTATTATCCTTGGAAAGGTTAATTGGGTCTTCCACGAATTCAATCAATTTGGTTTCTTTCTCAATCTCCATCTCTTCAACACTCTCGTCATCTGACCAAAAATTAGGTTCATATGTAAAAATGTCCTCTAATATGTACTCCTTAGAGATATAAAAATCCCTACACTCCTCATCATCATAATCAAATTCCGCTCTAAGGAGATTCTCTTTAGTGTAAACCGTAAGATAATCGGTATGAGTCTCCTCAGAAGAAATAAACGGGCCTTCTACTTACAAAACAACTGGGCTAATCAAATTGTAATCAGGACATTCTTTATAATATTGATTTGCGTTTGAGTATACTACCCAGTTTAGAACAATGGTTCTGTTATACTAAGGCTCCTCCTTTTGAATAGGCGAATGATCATTATAGTGATCCGTGTTGGAATAACTTCATCACTTTTGCAAAGAATTTTCAAAGGTTGCTCATCTTCACAATAGTCTTTATCGTTCTTAGGAACTTCATAATTGTTTTGGTTTTGAGGCCATACTTCTTCCTCATCCTTATTTTTACCGAGTTGAGCAATTGGTTCGTATAGTTTCTCCAAATTCCTTTGAAGCTCTCGATGTGACTCTTCTCAATCATATTATTGTTGATTTTGTTGTAGTGGCTCTTGCTTCTTTTGTTGAAGCTCTCCCATCATGGTATACATCTATTCTGTAAAACTAGAAATTTTTGATCAAAATCATAATTATCCTCCCATCCTTGTGATTATTCACTTACATACCCACCATAAGGTTGTGAGTATGTATGAGAATATCCATAAGGTTCCATGGGGTATTAGTCATAACCAAATGATTGGTTTTGATTATACTCATGGTATGGTTGGTAGTTGTCATAACTTTGAGATTGAAAACCATAGATTACCACTATTATATGATTGATCTTGTGCACCGTACATGTTATTTCCGTAAGGAAACATGACGACTCACAAGAAAAACGAAAAATATACTAAAACCTAATAAATAAATAAAAACAAAGTGATACTTACAACCTTTTTTTTTTTTTTCAGAATTTACCTCCCACTTTTGACATGTGGATAACACCTTCAACTAGTTGATAACACCACGAAAAAAACTAAAAATATAAAAACACTGAAGAAAAACGTGAAAATATCTAAACTACGAAAATAAGCTAAAACAAATAACAAACCAATAAACCACAGTTCCTCGGCAGTGGCGCCAAATATTGATGCGTGTCGTAAGTACAACAAATTACTCAATATATTTCTTATTAATTAACTAGTAATATAGCGATAGTAAGGATCGTTCTCACAGAGAGCTGTGTAATTGATAGGTTATTTAGATTAGCAAAACTAGAATAAATACTAAAGGGGGGAGGGGGGGGGGGGTTGTCAGTTGACTAAGAAAATAACAAACATAAATAAGAAAGATGATTAGGGAGTCATTCGCCGTTACCAAACGTTGACTGAACCAGTATACTTATCTATCTTTTGTCAGAATCATTCATCAGCAACCGTAGAATAACATCTAGATCAGTGATATCCCCAAAAGTCCTTTTATCATTGGATACAGAAGTTCTCGACTATCAGATTCCATTCGTCTGAACCACCAAGTAGTAGATCACTCAAGGTGTAACCCAATCGAATGCTTTAAGCTTTGTGAATTTAGGTTGATCCCAGTAGTTAAACTCTTAGATAAAGGTCCACTTGCTAGTATTGTCTTCACTCCAATTGCTCCACGGAATACCTTTGCAAGGTCTCACGATTTATACTTGTGTAGGAGTCGATGGACGATTAATTATCTCATAACTCAATACTAGCATTAAACTAATCAATAGATTAATCCAATTGTAAACTTGAACAATCTAGAAACCAATCATAAAACCTAGGTTTAATGAAAACAAACGATAATGATTAAAACTCCAAATAAACTTGTATTAATAATAAAGCTTCACGCTTAGAACATTGGATTTATCCTTAATCAATAAAAAGTTTAGCTACTCATATTACAAAGAAGAATGGTTTCCCCCTAAAGGACTAAACCCTAAGTTTTTGATGTAGAATCGTAATATGAGAGGTGGGGTAAATGAGATTACTTCATAGATATAGAACATATTGTTTGAGTCTTAGATTTCTACTTTTATAGATTTCAATGCTTGACTCTCAAGTCTCCCTCTTCTACGGTTAAGAAATACATTGGGACCAAGTTTCCTCCTTTTAGAAGTCGAAAACGTGTCCAAGAAGTCTTTCTTGGCTTGCCATAATCGGTAGGCTCGATACCCATCATATATACCGATTGTAAGACTCATAAAACGGACTTTTTTGTGTCCAAAAAACACCTATAATCGGTAGGCACGGTTTCCCATTATTTACCGATTGTAATACTGTGTGTTTCACTTTCTTCATCTCGGTTGTTTTGCTCATAACTTCCTCATACGAACTCGGAATGATCTCATTCTTTTTTCATTGGCTTTTTCTTTGGATTCTATTCAAGATGATAATAATAAGTTCTGGATTTGAACGAGTTAATTTGGTCTTTGGACCTTCATCATCAATAGTACTTCACTTCCTTGTCTATTTTTTTTAGCACTTTGTAGCTTCTTTTTGGATGATTCACTTAATATAAGACATAAAATAGAAAATAATCATAATAACAATTAATATGCAAGAATTATAACTAAAACAAGTATGGATTTGACACTAGAAACATGTGAATTAAGCACTAACCAGAGTGATAGACCCTTCCGCCTATGATTGTTGGTAACCAAATAAGATGAAAGATTTATCCCTTGGCTCACCCCAAGGTATTCCATTATGATTGCTGGGCAGAAGAACCATGTTTTTAATCACTTGATTTATTGTGAGAGGAGTTGGCTTCTTCTTTTTCTCTTTTCCTTTCCCTTTAGCATTTGAGGGACCAACACTTGTTTCGCCCCTATGTTCTTCCAGAATCTCATGTTGTGGCCGTGGTTGAGAAAGAAAAATTGCACGTTCAGTTACCTCTTCTCTTTGTTCACCAATAACCAGTGCATCTTCATCTTTCTTCCTTTTGTCCACTCCCAAAATTTTCTTTGTACGAGGGGTTGGAGTCGGCTCAACTCTTGGTGTTACCTCTTGCGTTCTTCTCTTCTTCTTGTCCTTTCGTTTACTAAAAAAAATTAAGAAGGTATGTTCAATAAATAACAAGAAAACATAGCTAAATTTTTTTGCTTCAAAACAGGAAAATCAGGATCGACTACGCCTTGGAAATGCCATACTACGGTTGGGTCGAAATGGTCTACGGCTGGGAAATATGCTCTTACGGTTGGGTCGAAAATGTCTACGACTAGATTATCAAAGTACTGACCTAGCCGTAAACTTAGAAAAAAAGTTCAACTCAAACGCAGGGTCATTTACGGCTAGGAAAACACATTTACGGTTGGGTCGAGTTTTCCTAAATATGGCTTTTCCAAGCACTGACCTAGCCATAAAATAAAAAAACAGTTAAACCCAAACTCAGAGTCACTTACGGCTAGAAAATATTATTCTACGACTGGGTTTTCCATGCATCGACCTAGACGTAACCATATTACTTACGGTTAGGAATGTTTAATTTCCTAACCGTATTAAAAATAGTTACAGTATTTACGGCTGGGAATTCATAACTTCCCAGCCGTAATCTGGAAAAAATCAATTTTACGTCTGGGAGTTCATCTTTTCCCAGTCGTATATCTGTATTTACGTCTTAGAAATGTTAATTCCTAGCCATAGTCAATTACTAAACTAAATGTTAAAACCCTAAATCTAACAAATGTATCCTAATTAAACAATAAAAATGATAGAAAAGGATGTGTTTTTCGATTGTTACTTTAAACCATCCATATCTGGTGGATTTGTAGGAGTTCCCGCTTCTTCTTCTCTGGATGATTGATTCTCTGGCTATTTGGGTGCATTAAAACTTGAATCTTCTTTAACTGGTTGATTTCTTCTTCTTTGTAAATTGGTTGCTTGCTTTGCTTGCTTGGACCTCATGGTGTTTTATAGAAAATAGATTAATCGTCGATAAATAATTTTTAGAATCGTTGATGAATCGTCAAGTGATGAACGAGAATAGAGAAGATGAAGATCGTTACGGCTAAGATTAGGAGAAGTATAGGAAGAGAGGAGATTAAAAGTGTAATTAGATTTAGGTTTTTTTTTTGTTTTTGCATTAGGTTTAGGGTAGTTATTAAGGGAGGGTATTTTGGACCTTTGATATGGCTATTGATTCACCCTATATCCTCATTTTGGAAACATTAATCCACTGCAACCCTCATGAAAAAAAGTCTGCAACCCCTATAATAGGGTTCTTTATTTAATGTTGATGAGTTCTCATCTTATACTCGACTGATGCTCATGCAGCAAACCTGCATGATAAGACCCCCTTCATCTTTAATGTAGTAATGTGTCTCAACTGATACTTATGAAGCAAACCTGCATGACCTCCTTCACAAGGCTACGGGCCTATGGTGCACCCCTAGGGGGTTCTTGATTGCGCTAATGAAGGGGTCAGGAAAGAAGGTTTCATTGCGTCTTTTTCCCGACCCACTGAAAGAAATTTCAAACATTTTGGCCCAGTGTTTGAATTTCTCCGCAGTGAGTACTACATGCAAACACAATGAACATTCAATTGTTGATGATGACAGGGACATGATGTTCCATTATGGGGGTTCCCCTACAACTACTTCACGCTGCTACTTTGGGTACATTTGGGACTCAATGGACAATTTGTTACACAACGAACATTATTCAGTTATCTAAAAGTGTTTCCAGAGCCTATTGACACAATTGAAAGCATTTCTAATTTTCCTTCTTCAAGACCTCAAAGAGACTTTGCGTTAAATAGATTTAGAGGATGCATGGTTCATTAGGTTTGTCATTTGATTCTTCTGTGGTGTACCTTCCGAATTTTCAGACCTAAACACTGCAGAAAATAAGTCGGGAACATGATAACTTTGTGGAATGAAGTATCAGGAATGTTTAAGTTACTCAAGGTGGTTATTTAAAGCATGGAGTAAGGGATTTTAAATTACAAAGATATTGCAGCAGAAAACCACAATTCTAAAAGAACTAACATCAAACTACTTAACCGAAATTGTCGAGGTCTTCTGGGGTTGCCTTAAACAACATTGAAACAAATCATACTTTGGAGGCCGAAGATCCCACTTGTGAGCCACCTCTCAATTACCCCTATGATGCCGCCTTTTGGTTTTGAGTGATGAATCAGTAAGAGTAAGATCAAGTCAGTTCCCCAAGGGGACATGAAACGGTCACGACGACCTTTAAGGACAACATCTGTTAAAACTCGTGGCAAAAAACGATTAAGTAGTCGCAATGACATCTTGGGAGCCATCACCCATGTGCTCTAATTTTGGCCAAGTGCAGGTGTCTGATAGGTGCCTAAAACACTTCATTGAACATCAGCTACTAATGTTTTTCTTAGTAATTTATTTTGTATTAGTTGTATATTACATTTGGTTTACATTTTATAGGTATTTGGGAGTCACATGTCATGGAAAAAGCCGAATAAGAGTCATGCCATTGCTTGGTATCTTTAGGCGTGGATGGATTCAAAGCAAGAATACAAGTCTCTAATGCATCAAAAATAAAACTATGGGGGGGGGGGGACCGCAAATTCTATTTACATAAGCCACTTCAAAACAATTGTTAATATGTTAAGCGAACCACCAATTTTCCTCATGGCCACTTACTTTTCCAATTTAAACGAGAAGACCTACTTCCTTTCAGTTCTCTCAACTCCTTGTTTAGTTCAATGTCGCTAAAACAAGAGAGGGACTAGTTTGCTGCATCAAGTCCTTAACTGCCGACAAATTTGGGTTCCCATGTGTTATAGTGAATGCTCGATTGAACCTACATACGTTGATACATCAAGTATGTTGTCAAACTTAAATGCCAAAACTATCTTTTTGATTTATAACCAATTAAAGTCTACCTCGGTCTAGATTAAATTAGGTAGTAAAGTCTTAGGAACATCCAAGTTACTCTCGAAGATTAAAGATTTAAGATCACACGAAAGCATCATTTGAAGAATTTCATCAAAGGAGATTTTCCTTTCAGACTCTTTTTACCTTCTATATATCTATCTATATATATATCGTAGCAAAGTCGAAGACTTTAGTATTGATCAAATTACAAAGAAGGTTCTCATCGTAGGTTAGCTTCTCAGCTAAAAGCCTAGTGATGTTTCGATGAGAATTACTTGATGATCACTTTTCATAACTAGAATCAAGTAAGTAGTCTCTTATGAGTTTTGAATGTGTATGTTTGCAAACCTGGTTGCTAAGTTCACAAACCTATTTAAAATTATTATATTGAAATTTTAATTTTACACTCATTAAGTTCGCGAACCCATAAGAGAGAGATAGGTTCTTGAACTTCGACTTTTGCTTGAGTTTGCAAACCTAAAATTTGAGTTCGCAATCCTAGAGGAAAGAGAAAGGTTCTTGAACCCAAAAACTTACTTGAATTCACGAACTTAAAAATTGAGTTTGCTAACCTAGTGACAGAGAATGGAACCTGAACTTTAAAACTCAGTTAAGTTCGCGAACCTAACTACTTGAGCTCGTGAACCTAAACTTAAATGGGTCGACACAACAATCTTGGTTTTGGTTCATTACTTTTTTGTTTTTCAAGCAAACTTTTCTTAGAAAATTTTCCTTGTAAGAAAAGTTTTATTTCTTTCCAAATATTGATCTAACTTGTGAACCAAGTTCTGGATGTTGATTTAGGTAGTTGCCAAAAAGTGTACATATTGTCTATATTTCTATTATTTTTAAGCTATCTGTAGAATCAACTTTATGGTAATCACTCGGCGCTAAATTAGTTCCATGCTTCAAACCATAGAAAAAAACCTCAATGCAAGTGAAGTTTTAACTAAAGTAACAGTTCTATGTATTTGTGGAGAGAATCTATACCTAGCGACATTGAGAGTTACCTGGGTTGCAAGAAATCATTACTTATATTTAAAACAACCTAACCTTGATCGATTACTATATAATGAATGCATCAACAACACATAAAACTCAATACATACAAGTTGTGTATCTTGTTGCAAAGCTTGTCCTCCAACACCGAAGGTTCTTCGAAAACTAAGGTAAAAATTTGAAAGACTTGACTTGGAATTCGTGAAGCATAAGTTGACTTATATTCTCTCAAATACTTCAGTAACCCGTATATCGATTTGATATGTTAATAATTATTGTCTATTATAAGGTTATAATTTTTTATTATAAAAAAACTTCAAACTCGATTAAGTATAACATTCATATGTTAAAATCCAGTTTTAAAATTTTCCACAAGAATTTATCTTAGAAAAAGATCCAGTTTGATGATTATAGGTCTGGTGCTCACCGCTAAGGTTATTTTTCTTACAAGAATTGTCTAGGTATTGTTGAATCCGTATATGTCCCTTCCGGTTGGAGCCATTGCGCTATCTACTAAACCCATAAACCCATATTCTTGTATGTTTTGTAAAATAAAATGTATGCATTATTTACAACATCCACTGCTACTTTAAGGATTTGTCATCCCTCGATTATCAATGGTACGATCAAGGGGTCATGATATGTTAGTTACCCTCTTAGATCCTTGTTAGTAAATTAAACTGGTTTTGTTATCCATTTCTGTATTCCTGTCGTTGTTTCCTTATCCCCATTACTATAGTCACTCTGTTCCCCTTGCACGCAAGGTTTACTAACATGCATGTGTGCACGGTGTTAAATCTACTTCCACGCTTAAAATCGTGTGGACTGTTCCGAATGCCGGTGATGTCAGCTATGTGTGCCTAATTTCCTGTATTGTTGACCAGATGAGATTTTCTGCGTGGCTATACGTACTTGGTGAATGTCGGATCTCCTCTTATTATCCACCCTTGTATTACATTGCACAAGTGTATGCATTTATTTGGATCGTGACCCAAATAATCGTGGAAGTCACACATGTTCCTCGAGTTCTTATTACTTTATGGTTGTTTTTCTCTGGATGTCGGGTAAGACATACTTCGTTGTTTCTCCATTTCTTTCAAAATCGTTGCGAGAGGTCGATTAATATATTAAAAACTTGGTCGTCGAACATCATATGTCGCCTGTTGTTATCCTCTATCTGTGTATTTTTTGCACTAGCGTTTTTCATGTATCGTTTGTCCAGATCAATTGGCACAGCTCTGGCTTGAACATGTCCCCCGTCACAACAACCGTGTCCACCAGTCGTCGGAGGTCCTCCAACATAATAAACCTTTGTTTTCATACCCGTGAACAGACCCAGCCAGCCCAACTCTTAGTACACTACTATAACTTCATAATTAGACCCATCCTTACTACATAGATTTTGTTTATTTATTTTGATAAAATCTCGTATGATTTCATTCATAATAAAATAGAAATTACACGGAATTCAAGAACATTAAGATCAAAATTCAAAATACAATTAGAAGGTACTAACAACGAGTATTTCATGAAGAGAATTAACGAAATACCAACAAGAGTACCAAGCAGCCCAAAGATTAAAAGGATGGTTTACGGATTATAATCCAACCAATTTTTATAGAGTTTTTTCTCCTTAAAAAAAGATGCACTCATAAAAATAGAGTAATATGCCCAAACTCTTAAATCTTGATCACCATACTTGAAGAACTAATACCCAAAATCTCCATCAAAACCATAAAGAAATGGCATGAAGGCATATAAAGAATCCATATGAAAGAGAAAACCGAATAAAATAGCAAAACACCCACAAAAATACGATAAAAATCTCCTAAAAGCAATAAAGATTGAAGAAAAACCTAAACCAACCTAGACTACACTACTAGTTATCTAAGAAAACATAAAATTAGAATAAATATACAGGAACCCTCCTCACTATATAACTTAATCCGCAACAACATAATAATTAACTTCACCCTCACTGCAACATAATAATACTGATGATAATAATAATAATGTTATAAACTAAACAAAACAAAGAAATAAAGAAGAAGAAGAAGAAGAAGAAGAAGAAGAAGAAGAAGAAGAAGAATTCTTATTGCCATATCACATTACAAAGGAAATGCTCTCAATTTAAAGGAAGAAGAAAATGAACATTTACCATAGAATTAAGGGGCATGCACCTATTACTACTAGTGGTGGTGGTAGTTGCAAAGTAATGGGGGAAATGAAGAGGTGAAGAGGCGATGAAAAGATGATGTTGTAAGTGTGGTGTAAATCCACCAAATGTTATTTTATAACACCACCACCACCCTCTGTATGACACCACACTACTAACATTGCCTCATTAAAACCTTGCTAGGAAAATCCAAAGGGAAAAACCTAGGAAAAGGAAAAAGAGTACAAAACATACAAAGTAGTGTTGGACACGTGTATAATGCCTCGTTAAAACCTTAACAAGAAAAACCCAGTGGGATAAAACTTTGACGAAGGAAAAAGAGTATAACGTGATTGTCCGGTGAAATACCTTTATTATGATGCCCCCCCTGATAAGTACTTCAGTTAAATCTTGGTATGCAAATGTTTGAGTCGAAATCGACTTCTCAATTTCGATGAACGAGTTTCTTGAATGCAGAAAAATACTAGTTGGTGAAGTCTTCTTTTGTGTTAGTCTTCTAGTAGTAGTATTCTCGAGTCTTCATGCTTCTTTAAGTACATTGAGGACTTGTGTCTTGGATTGTTAGCTTCTCGGAGATGATTTGCAGAATTAGTTGATGTAGTTTTTTTCATCAAAGTGCCAAGATACGAATACATTACCATACATGAATAAACAAAAAATAATATTTTTTATTAAACCTTATATGGCCCGAAGGAATCTAAAATCCTTGAAGGTGGTTATGTTGATTTGGTCTAATCAAATGTGCACACCCACTAAATAGACGAAAATATACAACTCCCCCTTGGATGACCATAATGTCGAATTAAATTGTCTCACTAAAACCTTGTCAGTAAAACCTGATGGGACAAAATATGGGCGAAGGAAAAAGAGCAAAGTATCAACATTTTGAATGAAAATTCAACGTCAACGAGATGTTCCCTCGTTAAAACCTTGTCAGGAAAACTACATGGGACAAAACCTAAACGAAGGAAAAAGAGTACAACTTTTGCGTCTTTGTGGATGCTAACTCAATTATATGAGTTTAGAAAATAAGCATAAAAAAATATAATCTAGTTAACAGACAAGCTTTATGCTAGCATACTTTTTAATTGCGTAAGTTAAGAAATTATAGAATATATGCTGCTAAGCAATTTTAGTGTTTTTAAGGACTCTTCAAGAGACCTATAAAGTTGATATCATCAACTAATCCGGATTTTTAACTTTGTACCAAATTTTTAAAAACACATAAGGATTGTTAAACCTGACATAATCGAGTCAGGTGGCTTCCTGAGTATAATTTGAATCCTCCATGGATTACAAATTTGAATATGTTCTCCGAACATATTTTTTGTGTAAATGCAACACAAGTCCTTCAAGGACAACCACACCAAATGCATCATACAAGATGAATAAAATATTATTGAATCAACCTAGGGTTTTAAAATAAGAGAAAAAAACCCTCAAATCGTTTTTTAGACGATCATGTTTCTCATATAACGCATGAAGAATACATCAACCTGTGATTTTTAGAATTTAGGCTTGCACCTCTAAGGTGTTAAGTCTTGGATCCAAATATTGCGTTATTTAAGAGATTTGAATCAACCATAATTTGGATTTTGTGCCTACCAATCACATATGTCGATATTACTCTGCAGAGGGGTTAACAACCATCATCATTTATTATTTCAGTAGCTAATGTAAAATAATATTTGACAATTATTTTTGCTTACCCCACAATTCTCAAGTGTATGCATATAATGAAAAATTTAAACAATTACTGGTACCAGTGCCCACGGGCGTTGTAATCTCCCCATCTTCCATTGAGGAGACATAAACTATGAGGATGTGGATCTTGTTTTTATTGACTCTATTGAAGCACTATATGTAGCTTATTCTAAAACGCTACTTGTTGCTATATGTGATTGGATATGTCTTTCAAGAGGAAAACGCTTATATAAAAGAAAAATGAGATATTTCACACCTATTATTAGTGACATCCTTTTACGATTTCATCATGCTGGAAGAGAGATTGATATAACTTATAAGTTATTAACCCCAATATCTTCTAGTAGTGTATACTCTCCCCCTGATCATGGTGGAATTTTTTTTCATCTCATATACGAAATTCAAGTTTCGTAAAGTATTATCCGATAAATTCGAGACATATACTCATTATGAAATATGTCTTTCGACATAAGAAAAAATACAGTCTTAATAGACATACATATTTACCATCAACCATAGACTAATTTTGAAACAAAAAAAAATAAAAATAAATTATATGTTAAAACCAAAAGCATTAAAAATATACAAACAAATCTCGAACAATTGCATGACCTCAAAGGCCAACGAGATAATGATTTAGAATGAAATTATGAACACTTTCTTTATTAAAAGAAAAACAAGATCAATATAATCAATACAAGGACTAATGATATTGGTTACAAAAATCGGGTGCACACTCATAGATCTTTTATGTCCTACCGTATTCCAACATAAAGTTGAACGGTCTCAATTTTGGAGATTAGTACTAGGAAGTTTTTTTTTTTTAATAAATATCCCTCAAGTATGCAGCAATTCCTTGTATTATCGGTGTTTGCAGTTGAGAATTCCATAATAACGATATTCTATCCCTTTAGGATTGATAGGAAAAAATCAAATCTAGTGGGCTTATATGTTTATTTTTAATAAAAACATCATCGTTATTTTTTGTAGAGAAATACCCACTTAGTGGTTGATGAACAATTTATTTGAAGGAATAGAAACTAGTGGTTTATTATTAGATCAAACCATATGTGATGGCTTAGGTTTTTCGTAAACCTATGATTCATGCTTTTTATAATTGGCGAAAAAAGATCAAACCATATTGGCTATTTTAAGAAACACCGATATTAATTTTTCATCTTAGAAAAATGATGGAACAAACCAATATTAATTGGTTTGTATGTTTCTTTTAGGAATATAAAGGAATCATTATCGATATTTTCTTATAGAGAAAATCCAAATTGTGTGGTTAATGGATGGTTTCTTGTAGGGAATAAAAACCAATCGATATTCATCATTAATGGTTCCTTGTAATGAATATAACCATATTGGCTTAAAAATAATTTAGAATGCTAATTTATTTACATCTCATCTCATAGAATTGATGGAGAGAACGATTTATCGAAATTGTATCGACAAGATAAAACATATCATTTTAATAATCCGCATATGGAAAACCATTTTGTGGGAATTCTTATTATTGATGGATGGTAAATCGTATGATAATCACATGAACCATACACGTGATTAATTACTGTAAAAATAATTAAATCGGAAATAACACGAAGGTAATTACAGTTTTATTAAAGGAATAAAAACAGCAACTGTAAACCCTTTTAATGAATTTTTTTTCACTATAATAAAGAAAATTAGAGAAAAAGGAAAATCACAAAGTTAATCACCTAAATCCCATATAAGTATAGCATATGTCTTTTTAAGATTAACTAAGAAATTCCAAGTGCACTAATCAAAAGGAACTTTGAGAACAACCATACTATGGTGGTTGGTGCATCAGAGAGATATGAACCATCTTAGAAGAATAAACCGCTATATATAACCATTTTGACGAAGCATACACACTGTCCAGTGATTAAAGCGTGTTGATGACGTGTTGTAAACTAAAGAAAACATAGAAGAAGAAGAAGAAGAAGAAGAAGAATTCTTATTGGGATATCACACTACAAAGGAAATTCTCTCTATTTATAAGGAGAAGAAGATGAATATTTACCATATAATTAAGGGACATACATCTATTACTATTAGTGGTGGTGGTTACAAAGTAGTAGGGGAAATGAAGAGGTGAAAAGGAGATGAAAAGATGATGGTGTAAGTATGGTGTAAATATATCAAATGTTATTTCATAATAAATAATAATAATTAGACCCGTCTGTGGGGGTTTGAACATGAAGCCATATGGAATAGGAATCCATTGTACTAGACAAGCAGATGGTGTAACTCCCCTATTCATGTCTCCTTTCTAACCAGCTCTTGCCAGTCCAATGGATGTATTGATCTCATACAAACAAATAGCTTATTATTGGAAAGTAGCTTCAGTGTCGATATTATAGCTTACCACTAAGAAACTAGCTTGGCGTCGTTGATAGTACTATAGGTTACTATTAAGCAACTAGCTTGGTGCCAAGAATCGTTTGTGGATTGTCACTTCATTGACAGTTCGACACCTTATAATAATATATACCTTTTGTGTGTACCACACGGGTCTGGATTCTGGACTGAAGAAAATTATTGTATGTATACACGCTCAAACGGGTAAGAGCATCCACAGTGGGACGACCATACCCAAAGAGTAAATAGTAAAAAAATTACTCTTTACTCCGCCTGAAACGCAACGCGCAGGGATTAAAATTTGTCCGGGCATAAGTCTAAACTAACGCCTGGCGTTGGGCACATATACAACTATACGTCTGTTGAAATTTTGTTTTACAGGTGTACGTCTGTGAAAACGCTTGGTTGGGGCGAACGCTGGATGAACGCTCCGTGGGAGGCGCAACCCAAAAGAACGTCTGATGATAGACGCATGCTTAGCGGTACTCCCCAGCGACAGGCGTGTGTTTAGCCGAACACCTGATGAAGCGTTATCTTAGCCAAACGCCCGGTGAATTTCTACCCGTGCAGCTGGTACGTGTTTCAAAAAAGACGGGCGCTCGCTTAAGATTACGCTTCACTCATCAGGAGCATCCCTAGCCATACACGCGTGTCACCAGGCATTTGTCTGGGTGAACGCTTGATGGGGCGGAGCAATTTAAGTTCGTTTTTCCTCTTCAACAGACCAGACTCTCCTGAACCCTTCAACAGACAGACGCAAGAACCCTTAAGCGCCTCCCACACCACTTCTACACTTCTAGCTAAACCGAAATCTCCATCCAAATCAAGCTTAAACTCTTTTCAAATTTGCAAAATCTAGTAAAACCTAGGATGATTAGATACAAAGTCATCTAAAGTTAGGATTATTTCAAAGCAACGTAATAAACTCAAAATTTTATATAAATTATAATGGATTTTATAGGTTTAGATTATGATTTATTTTAATATTTTGTTACTTAAATTTGTATATATATGTTTAATGATTAAACATATGATTATGAAATAGACAGATTAGGTATAACAAATTTGTATTTGCAATTGGGTAAAATTTGAGGGTTTGGTAAGTTGTAAATTGGGTATAAAAAATTGATGAGAATTTGGAATTTGAATTTAGAATTGATTAAGTTGTTGGTTAATTTGAGTTGGATTGTGGTTAATTTTAAGTTCTTGATTAATTGATGATATGATTGTTTATGAAATTTGGGAATTATGAATGTTTATGGAATTATAGAATTAGGAATTATGATGAATTTTTGTGAAGTTGATGATTTGATTAGTAGTGGACTATTTTGTGAATCATGAGTATTGTATTTTGGATGATTTATGAATGTTTGTACATTTGATTATTTAATTAGAGGATTACAATTTTAATGATGAAATTTGTATTTTTGTTGATTTATGGATTAATGTAGAGTTTTATATTTGTGCATTGTGAGGATTACTCTTGATTTTGAAACTTGTATATACCTTTTGCACAGATTTCGAGCAATGTCACGACGAGATTCGTTGGTCGAAAAAAAAGGAACAAGAAAGCTAAAACTGTTGAGGATCCAGAAGTAGACCCTACTACTGACGATATGGTCGATGTTCCTGGGTTGGAGAACTACAGTGTCGTGGAAGATGCTCAGAGTCACTCTTCGAAAAATATTACATATTCAACCGATTCTAAATTCAAGTATTTACATCGTGGTTCCCTCAAATCGTTTATTCAGGCCTATGCAGGTATTACAAAACACAGCCTTAGGGTTAAATACATTATTGAAAAGGCAGGATGGGACCGTTTATTGACCATGGATGTAGTAGATTCGTCACATGCATTGATTGACTACATTATTGAACGTTTTTTGGATACTAAAAACACTTTTCACTTCTCCTTTGGTAAGATGGGGTTTACACCGCTTGATTGGGTCATGTTCACAGGATTAGGTATTGGTGTTGGTAGTGGTATTCCGTATGACCCGGCGAAGTACCAGTTTGAATATGTCCGAGCGCATATTTTTCCATAAATTAAAGATAGTGGAGTTTGTAAAAGAGAACATATTCCCGCACAGTGGGTTGCAGATGCAATTACAGTTGCATTCTTGAGCACATATTTTGAACCAGGAACGTTGGTTGTGGCTAACGATGATAGCATACTTGCTGAGAGAGTGGTGATAGCCTTTTGTATGTATGTTTTGGGACGATTTTTCTTTTCCAATGCTAAAAAGTATATTGATGTTGGATGGTTAGCTGCTTTTGAGGATCTAAATGCAGTTGGCAATTATGACGGGGGTAGTGGTGCTTTTGCGAAATTGTATTCCGGACTCGCCGCATCTGGCAGGGGAAAAAAGTCACTAGCCATACCCTTCCAAATATTGGAGGTAAAATTCTTAGTTCTAGTTTTATTTCCTTTAAATGTTTATTTGTTGGTAATTTATTTATTTGGTTGGTTGTCTTCACATTCTAGTTTTGGGCGTACGAATATCTGGGCATATGTCGACCAAAGAACCCAACGAGTGAGAGTGAAGCAATGTGGCCTAGAAGTTCTCGGTGGAAAGGTACACGAAGGAATAGCATTGATATTGTTCACTCTAGGAGTTTTCTTAATAAGTTGGTTATAGACGATGTGACCTGGAAACCATGGGATTCCGCCATCTTAGTCCTTGACACTGATATTGGACGGAAAACATCGGAGCTCTCATAGAAAAGGGTTTTATTTTCTTGTCTAGGCACTGTGAGTTGATAATTTATTTTGATAGCACCGTTCTTTATTTTTTTGGATTTTTGGATAGTTAATTGGTTTATTTTATATAGTTATTTTCTTTGCACAACATAACGTGTACCTCGGAGAACAATGTTGGAGGAAAAACCATTATACTTTTGGCGTTCCCAGTAACCCACCTACCCGTATTACCAACCTCAACAACGACGAAACTAATGAGTTGGGGGAAAATGATTTGGTCCCTGCAAGTGAATTAGTGCATGTTGTTACGTATGATTTGTATATGGAGTATTGGAGACATGTAACTAACTTGCAGAAATATGCCACCAAAGTCGATTGGGAGGTTGAAACATACAGGTATGCTGGTGACCGTATTAAACACAACATCCAAGAACCTGATGAACATGTACCCATTCCTCCTCAACAACAATTGTCATACGTAAGCATACTACATACCTTAGGTTTTTGAGTATATAAAAATGTGAGAGTGTGATTTATTTTTTTCATAACAAGTCGAAGCTTATGGTATGGCTCAACAATATGTTGATTTATGCAAGAGTTTCATAAGTTTACGTTAAATGAAACGAAGGAGATGATGGAGTTTATCATGGAAAAGGATTAAGAAATACGAGGTCAACAAAATCACATCAACAATTTGGAGTTACAGCTGGCCCATTTTCGTATGCAACAACCACCCCTTGGGTTTGGCACTTTTTCTCAAACTATGTCACCACAAATGTGGAATACCATAGGTCAGGGATCATCATCAATAATGCAATCAGTTAATTACACATCGATATCATCTTTGCCTCCTTTTATGCCATCGCGTTCGGCGCCTGGGAATCAAGATACGGATGGGTAGTCTTTCATTTGCATTGCATTGTCATTCGAACAGACATTTATTATATTTGATTTATCTTTAATATGATTTGAATTGTCATTTCAAAAGACTTTTCTTATCTTTGCTTTGTCTTTTACCTGCTTTGTGTTGTCACCTCCAGAGATATTTTTAATCTTTGTTTTGTCCTTTATATCTGCTTTGTATTGTCATTTCAAAAAGATATTTAATTTTTCCCTTTGTCTTTTTATCTGTTTGGTCTTGTCATCTCAACCGACACTTCTTATATTTGATGCGTCTATTCACCCCACTTGCCTCAACTCAGTTAATTTTAAAAATACCAACAGTGTGTAGTCATATCAACAGTTAAAGATTTATCTTAATATGCATATAAATTGAACACTCGATTCTCCAATTATACAAACCAAAACAGCAAACATCACCAACCAATGGCATACTATGAGAATAATAGTCTGCAAAAGTAAACATCACTATTATGCTTCTTGTTCTTCTATTCCTCCTCCTGCTCCTTCTTATTATTTTTCTTCTTCATCTGATGATAATAATAGTTTGTATTCATCATACGAAGATTTAGTTGCATTGAGCCAAAATAACCAAGCAGTCACTTTGGGATTGATCGTTTCAAGTATGAACTGGCCACATACTCGTATCCAAATACCAAGAGAACGTGAGGCCGGTGCAATACTTCTCTGGAAATATTACTTTTGCAGAAACGCTATGTTTCCACCTAATGTATTTCTTAGAAGATTTAGAATGCAGCGAGAATTGTTCAACCGTATCTTGGGAGATGTCATATCAGTAAATAATTATTTTTTTCAAAAAAAAGATGATGTTGGGATTCCCGGATTAACCCCTTAACAGAAAGTTACAGCAGCAATACAAATGTTAGCTTATGGATGTGCGACTGATGCAATAGATGAGTACTTACGCATTGGAGAAACCACTGTTTTAGAAACAACTCGTAGGTTTTGTAAGACGATTGTGCATTTGTATGAGAAAGAATATTTGTGCACACCAACTGAGCGTGATGTTGAACTGTTGTTTAATGATAACAGGGATAGGGGATTTCCAGGGATGCTGGGTAGTGTAGATTGCATGCATTGGAAATGGGATAAAAGCCCATCGGCGGAATCAGGGGCTTACACTGCGTACAAAGGGAGTGAAAGTATTGTGTTGGAGGCAGTGGTGTGATATGATCTCTGGTTTTGGCATGCATTTTTTGGTATGCCTGGTTCAAACAATGATATTAATGTGATGAACCGTTCTTATATTTTTCAAAATATTATTAACGGGAAAGCACCCCAGTGAACTTTGTTGTAAACTGACATCAATATGATATGAGATATTATCTTGATGATGGAATATACCCAGAGATTGCTACAATTGTGATGTCTATTAAACATCCAGATTCCCAGAAAAAACATAATTTTTCCGCAATACAAGAGGGTTTCCGAAAAGATGTAGAGCGAGGTTTTGGTGTACTGCAAAATCAATTTGCCATCGTCAAGCAACCTACAAGAATGTGGAATCCAGACGTACTTGAATATATCATGAAAACCGTTATCATTTTACATAATATGATAGTGGAGGATGAGCGTCTACCTGGTGATTGGCCACATGAATATGATCAAGCCGCAACCATGCACCTGTAAATATTTCGAGACAACATACTGCTGAACTTTCTAGAATGAGAGTTGAGCAACGCCGACGTGCAGTACACAACAAAGATACACATATTCGTTCGTGAAATGACTTGATCGAACACTTATGGTCATATTTTGGTGAAGAATAACAATTTCTAAACCATGCGGATAGGTTTTGTGGGTATATCTCTTGTAAACCCGCCCGAGACACCACTCGACCGCTAGGGCCACCTAGGGGTTTAAAGGCTTGATGCACATGCTAAGTGCAGCCGTGATGCCTGTAAAAGTGAGTTTAGGTATACCTTTTAGCTCTTCTATTATCAATATGATTATTACATTGTAATGAATAAATTAACGGAAGTATCATAAATAACCAATATCACTTATTCAGAACAACAATACATCAGTATATGTTAAGTATCTCATTTTTGCAGGAGTCGCGGTTGCACTTAGCACGTGCAACAAGTCTTTAAACCATTAGGTGGCCCCAATGGACGAGTTATGTCTCGTGAGGGTTTACAAAGAGATGTACCCATAAAACATATAATCAAACCTTCAATGAGTGGTATGACGCCCTGGATGACGATCTAAACATCTTCGAAGAACAATCAACACAAAAGGGTTGTATTTTTCCATCACCCTTAGGATCTCAAAATGAGGTTGGTACCTAAAGTATGAACCTTTACATCTTCTCCATTCCTCAAGAGATCTGGCAACAACTTCGTCATCAGTTTCATTCTTAATTCTTCTTTCATTCACCTTAGCGGTTAAAGTTGAAAATTGTAGTACTGCCCTACCTATTTCCTGAAAAAGACAAAAAAAGACCTGCTCTGTTCCGGTTATTGAGGTTACCGGTTTCATTACAAAATTTAGCATGGATATGATCTAACCATTCCATGCTCATTAAGTCATTCATCAGACGTTCCTGACCCCTTGCTGGATAATATAATACTATGTCTTGACAAATAGATAAATCTTCCTTTATGGTAAAATTCTCTGCATTAATACTAAAATTTTTGTAAGCCATAATTATGAAAAGGAGAGATAAAAATAATCTTTGTATTATGTTATTTTAAATGTGGAAGGTGTGGTTTCCAAACGGGAAGGAAAAGGTATATATATGGCCTATTTTGAATGGAAATAATTTTTTAATTTTTAATAAAATATTAAAACATGATATTGAAAGAAGTGACGACTCTGTTATGTTCCAGCCAAGTGGGTAATTAATAAAAGTTTATTCAATGGATGGATAGAAAGACTGTGGACGCCTAATTATGATAGGTGTTTGGTCCGCGTGCAACGAATAAAGCGTGATATAGAAAGAAATGACAAGTCTCTTTTTTTCGAGGCCGATGGGTCCATAATAACAGTCTATTCAGTGGAATCCTACGTTTTAATTATTTACTTTGTCAATCTGAAAAATGTAAACAATCTCACTTATTTACTCATGTAGGAGAAGAGTAAATAGGCTCGTATCTTGAGTGTGTAGTATTTTATTGTGTTGATGTTAATACGGAAAAATGAGTGGTTGGTAGTTCTTTTTCATCTGAATTACTTAATTACTCGAAATTTAAAAAAATTGTTAATTTAAGGAAAATGTACATTGGAAGTTCATTAACATTTAAAATAACACTATGAATTCTAAACTAAACTTGAAATTTTAACCTTTTGCTACTTATCTGATAAAGAAATATGTAAATCATAAAAGTAGAAACTGAAACTGCCAATCCATTAATAATCCAAATAATTAAGGTTTCATCTAATCGGAGAATGCTTTAAGATTAACTTTTCCTTCTCTGCAAAATGTCTGCATTCCTAAGTTCTATGTATTCTTTTGTTACAGCATCCAACCCGGAGACATCCATCATCATTATGCGAAACTCGTCGTCTGCTTCTTTCTTTGCGTCAAGTTTTTCTTTCCTATCTTGTTTTGCTGCAAACTTTGCCGAAGACCCAGCTAGTTTTGCTGCAAACTCGGGTTCTCTCTGCGCCATCTTTATTTTTGTTTGTTTTATATAATTGGTGTTGAAGTTTTGTTGCTCTTTAATAATTATTTCCATCATTTCCTGTTGGCCACTGGATTTTTGTCTCCCTGTTTTCTTCAGTCGTTTCGCTTCTTTTTTTCCCATATGACGGTTATATGTGTTAGGTATATCTCCTATTTCTTCATCGCCACTGGAATGGTCTTGGCTTGTTTCCTGTCTTTCCCGGTATTCCTCGCCGCTTTCAGAATCTTCTTCAGCTTGTGATGAATCGAAAACAGCCGATCGTCGTGAATATTTGATATTTTCTAACATAATTGTGTAGCACTCCTCATGCTTAAATATTTTGCCACCATTAGCTTCCTTGAGAAGCTTCCTTACTTCTTCAATCTGTTTTTTTTTAAATAGTTTAGTGGACGATATACAATTCAAAACAATAATGTACGAGACAAAAATTAAACGGGTACTTACCTTTGTTTCGGGGCCCCATCCAGTATGGTGTTCACGTTCCACTGCCGCCTCTTTTGTATAGTAAAGCGCCAATTTTTTACTTATTCCCTGAAATATTTTCTGAATGGAGGTCCAAGTGCGCCCCGACATTGTAGGTATGGCTTCTTTCATCCCACTTAATATGCGAGACCATAATTTTTCTTCTGATTGATCGGAACCAACACTACAATCTTGAGATATTGATAAATGAATTCTACACATCGTTACAGCTTCAAATGTAGTAAAATTTGGACTCGTGGTTTTGGTGTCATACTTTTACATTTGAAAGACAAATATATGAAAAAGAACGGAATTTTTCTCGTAAACAAATGAAATGGAAATGGGTATACCAATCAACCGATTCATTTATAGGTATACCAAAAATATAGCCGTTACAACGGTAACGAATCTCAACGGTTAGAAGAGGAGGCGCTCGCTTAGAATCACGCCCCACACACAGGCGCTCGCTTAGCGGCACACCCCACACACAGGCGCTCTCTTAGGGGCACGCCCACAACAGGCGTTGTGTTAGCCAGACGTCCAACACAGGCGTTAATCTAGGAGAATGCCTGATTACCAAGCGTGCTTCTGGACCCGTTGGACGTGCTCTTGGGTGAACGCCCAATGGGGCGGAGTTCTGGTTCACGCCTGACAAATGAAACACACATCTAGTTAAACGCCTGGCACCAGACGGAGAGCCAACGTCACGCCTGGCACGAGACGCACGACTAGGTTAACGCTCCACTATAATAAGGTTTTGTCCAGTTCTGGGATCATTTTTGATCCCAAACAGTAAAATTACTGGACCAAAATCCAAATTTGATCGTCTCACTGTGATTGAATTTGGACGGACCAAAGACCAAATTTGGGTTTAATCCATGATATACTCGCACCACTGTGGGTGCTCTAAGGGAGAGGGAGACAGAGGGAGTTGTTTGAGGATCTTGTTTGAGCTCAGTCAGCTACAGCAATGCCAGGACTAGGACCTCACACAATGTATACAATTGGGTCCAGGGTTGGTCTAACGAGCCTTTCTCAGGGAAGATTTAATCCTCAACACTGCATCATATATGCTACAAATGCCTTCTTAGGTCCAGATTTAGGTTCTTTCTCTGAATGGCTTACCTCCACAATTGGGGTTCGTCACAACTTGGGATCTATAATCATGGATACCAGTCATCACCCTTTCTACTACATCTTAATTCTGGGGCTACCTTTATCATTTTTCTACTCTTAGATTTCAAGAATTTTCCTTGAAAAGGGCATACTTGATTCAATTTCTGGAGTAAGCTTTCATTTCTCTTTCACTGAGAATTATGTGTTTTGGGTATTGATTTATCATGATTCTATTTTTTTTAAGAACATTCATTACATCTCAGTTTTTTCCCGCCCTTTTAAGGTTGATATTAAACAATTAATTTCTTATGATTTTGGATTTTCAATTAGAATTTCTTTCTCTATTGCAACATGAAGGGTATAATAATGGATATAGATGGATTCTTTCATCAGTGGATTTTTGCCGGAATCAAGCAGAATTTCATCAGTGGATTTGTTTAGGTGGATACTGATTTTCTTGGAGTTGTCAAAATCGGGAACTCTTGGTAAGTTAAACTATCAAATTTCTAAAAATATACTGAATGTTAGTGTCAGTGGCCAAAATAGTTGTGTTATTTTTTTTTTTTGTTATTAGGCTAAGATCCTAATTCAGTACAACCGTGTTGGAAGTACAAAATTGTTAGCTGGTTTATCTCTTTGCTAGATTTCAATCCAGCTAACATTTGACTTGTGTTATCATCTTTTTTTCTGGTTGTTTAGGTACCTATCAATAGACTTCAATGCTTACTATTGGTGTCTGCTGGTTCTATATCACATTTTTTCTTACACCATTTGTTTGAGGTAATAAAATTTTCTACTGCTAATCTCTACAAATTCGAGGGTCTGCTACTCTTCTTGTATTTAATGTTTTTCTTTTCAGACCACAAAACCTGAGAGACGTTGTTTCAGTCCTCAAATGTTGTTCTGAGTCAGGTATAGAAATGTGTACCTTTAAAAGATGTTACTGCATGTACTGTTGTGAGACAAGCCAAATGCATCAGTTGAGCATATATAAGTGTTATATTGTTGTCGAAGATCTTGTTAACATGTCTTTATTTGGGTTTTTGCTTCACTTCAAGTGGAATCCTAGTATTACCTTAACGTTTTAAATTATGCATCATGCATTACTTACCCTATAACAAACCAATGATAGGAAAACGGTCACTCTTCGATGTATACTTGGATACTGCATACTGATGGTAGAAAGGTAGAGCTCCTGTCAACACGGATTCCATCGTTGTTGTAGGATCCTTGTGTACTTGCTTATTTGCAGGCTTCATTTACATCAATAGGTACTTTATTACTTCTCCGTCCTGTTTAAATTCCAAATTTTTTCTGGGAAGTGAATTTAGGATGTCTTATGGTGTTCAGCATAGACATATTATGACAGAGGCAAATAGCCAATGAAGCAAGCAACAGGTTCATATCTTAAATAGTGTAGTCAAATTGCAAACTAATATGCGGGAGATATAAGGTTTCTCTTTCTCAGTTGATAACTTAAGTAAAACTTGTAATGACTCATTTGTTGTTCTTTTCTGTATGATGACATCTGCAGAGTGAAGCACTCAAAATCCTTTAGAACACAATGGGTTCAATCAGTGAAACTTATACTGGTTATAGCAAGTTTATACTGTGTATGGTGTGCAAGTCGGCTATATTTGAGGAATCCTCCTCAACCAGCAGTAGGTCAAGAGACAGATCTTGGTGTTATTGTGTTTCTTGCTATTTATTTCTTTCTCCCCCACAGTTTATCATGTCTATGAACCCTAAAGATAACCACCTTGACACAACAGATGACATTCTTCTTAGTTCTTCTGGCTCCATCGATTTCAATACTCGCAGAGTGCAACATCTATAGTGTACTGTATCAAAAATGATACTGCCAGTACACTAGTTAAGACTTGAGATAATAAAGGAAGGTGTCCACCAAAACTTCAGTAATGCAGTTCTTATATTTATCACATCTTGCCTACCTGTAAGCAGAGCAATAAAGGGAGGTGTATCCAAAGGCATTTACAAGACTGGAACAAACTAAATAACATCATTTGCTTGGTCTCGGGATCCGCATTGTTTATCTAGCTTTGGGCAAACTTTTAGCAGTCTAAGCAAAAAACCATAAAATTTGGCACACAAGAAGTTTATTAACTTGTGGGATCTACTTGTATAGGCACCATTCTCAAATACAACCAGAGAGGTTTGAACTAAAAAAGTAAAGGCATCTCAAATACAACCAGAGAGGCCTGAACTATAAAAGAGAAAGGCATCTTAAATTCCACCATGAACATATATTGTGCTCTGTCAAAGACTAATGAATACTGAAAGAGAAAACCAGTTCAAACATCGGACTTTTATTCAATGGTTCCAACATGACATGAAGCTAACAAAATGTTGAGGATACTTTGGTAAGTGAATCGTAACAACCTAAACCAAACTGCTATGAGCCGGGAAGCCTTTCTCACTTAGATTTGGAATCAATAATCTTCCTTGCAAAAGATGGCAAACAGAATGAAGCAGTATGGATCTGAAAATAAGAGGATCATCCTAAATTAGACAAAAGTAATGAAAGGAGAAACTCAAAACTAGATAGAGAGAATTACCTCGGGGTTATAGAACTTCAAAGGTCCCTTTGCTTTGCAATGTGTTTCGTTTTCATCTATGGGGTTCACTGGATGCTTGAATTCAACTTCTGGTCCCTCAGTAGAGCAGAGCATGAATCCAATCACCCCACTGATAGAATTCATAATATCGTTAACAAAAATTCCATTTTGCTCACAAACGAAGACGACTAGTACTAGTTGTGTTAAGACCCGAGGGTAATAATAAGATGGATAGTTACTATAACGCATAGTACCTTGGGTAAGTTGGAACTGTGGTCCATGCATAGTTGACAGAGCCTTTGAATATTTGACGGCAATTCGAGACAATATCTTCAATGATATGCATGTGAAGCCATATACTTTCCGCCTGGGTACACACAACTCCTCCAGGACGAAGAGCTTTTGCAACTGATGCAAAGAAGGGTTTCTCAAAGAGTTCTTGTGCAGGTCCAATTGGGTCAGAGGAATCCACTATGACAGCATCATAAGTACCCTCAGGTACAGCCTTTAAAAATGCAACTCCTAAAATTTGGAAGAAGAGAAAATTGAGGAAGAAAAAATCAGTTGTATAAGCAATATTGCGGTACAAGAATAAACCAGGCTGAACTAGTCATACCATCTCCAATGTGAAGATTGACACGCGAATCTTCAAATCCAACTGCTAAGGCAGGGAAGAATTGCTTAGAAACCTGAATGAGAAAGTAAAAGGATCGCTTAGAAACCTGACTTGACTAAAACCAGATGCAATATGAACACACCATAGCTGCAATGTACAAAATAAAATTGAAAACTCTAACAATTTTTGTGTCAAAAGGCATTCTTTAACGCAAAAGAAATAAAAGAAAAAGAGTATATTCGTTGTTTCATTGACTCACATCAACAACCATCCCATCAATTTCACATATATCGATTTGTTCAACAGAAGAGTAACGAGAGACTTCCCTAAGAACACCACCATCTCCTCCTCCAATAACCAAAACCTGAATACAAGAAAATGTCAAATTAGTAGAATGGTAAGCAGAGACGTAGACATCGTATTTCACCTACTTTCTAGTATCTTATGAACTTGTTTTTCTTTTTATGGCACAAATTCTAGCAAAGTCACTCTGAATCTAATATTCTTAGTATGCATAAACGGTATACAAGAACGCAACCTAACCTTCTTAGGGTTTGGAATGGATCCAAGTGGCAAGTGAGTGATCATTTCCTGATATGCACACTCGTCTCTTTCTGTGACTTGAATCACCCCGTCCAAGACAAGAACCTTTCCGTATGTTGCCGACTGAAACAAGGAACAAAAGCAAACTATCAGCACCACATATGCATTATTCGCATAGATAAACTCAACTCCACTATATCAAAAACTATAGAATGGTAATACAATAAGTAGGGAGCTCTAATACCTCGAATACCATAACGTTCTGGTATTGAGACTTTTGCTGCAACAAAATCTTTTCCACCTTCAATGAGTGAGCCTCCCCTGCAAAAAGAGTACAACCAAATTCATTCCAAGTTACTTAATTGTTTCGCCTTTCATTGATTCATGAAATTTGTTAGATTAAAACAATACACACATGAAACAGGCGAAACCCAAAAACATGGACAGAGTAGAGATCCAACATCACTATAAAATCAACATCCTTAAGAAGGTAATACCAACATGTCTGATAAATTTTATAATTACTTCAATCTGAAAAAAAAAAAAGAAAAAAGAAAAACAAAACCCTAACTATGATCTCAAGTTGATCAAACATATGATGATTCTCCAGTACAATCATAACCACACCAAAACAACCCAACCAATGTAATTAAACATTCAATAATCAAAACATAACAAAAAATAACACACAAAACTGAGAAACAAGAAAAATATAGAAAATTGATAAAGAAAAAGAAAACAAAGAGAACCCACCTGGCCACATTGGACTCATCTCTGAAAACCATCCTGGGATTACAGATGAAATACCATTAGGTGTAGAAGAATCAGAAACTGAATTTCGTTCAGCCATGGGTTTATTCTTCTTCTTCTTCTGAATTGTTTGATGAAAGATTTTAGGCCAAATTCTATTAGTACTGGTACTACTAAATGAACCCAAACAAAAGGAAGATCTTATGGCTTTTAAAGATGTTATACCAACTCTTACTGTTCACAATAACAGTAGTTGAAAGAGAGAATATTATGATTTCATACTTGACAAAAGGATGCCTAATTTTTCTTTCCATTCTTTTTTTGCTTTCATAAAATCATAATTACCTTATTACCACTATCCAGGTAAAGTACATTGTAAGACATAAATCATAAAATGCTGAATGACAGACATAATATCTTATCATTAACTATTAGATTTCATTCTAAAGAAAATAAAATTGAATTTACAACCACAACAATGCACATTAGCATTGGCTCAATGACTAGAGAATCGGGATGCATGCATCTTTCTCCAATAAACATCTTTCTGCTTTTTGGTTGGATCGAAAACAATAACAAATTTTTTGTTTAAATGATTTTTGGAAACTCTTTAAAAATCTAGAGATTTCTAGTGATTTATGAAAGTATTATACAGAGCCTTAGAGAGTTTTTGTAATTTGTAGAGATAAAAAATGTATAATACTTGTTTAAAATTCAAAAGATCAACCAACATTTTTAGTATAAGTATCACACCATTTATGTTTTCTTTTTCTTATTTTTTCTTCGTTTTTTTCTATAAATATTTTCTTTTCTTGGCAGTGATAGAGTAATATCAAACAACACAAATGAAATAAAAATGAGTGTATAATGAATGCAAAATAAATAGAGTCTGGATGATAGACCATTGTAAAATAAATAAAAAGAAGATTTGTATGTGAATTTGATGTTTATGAGAAAATAACCCAAATTTTAAAGTCTCCAAAAATCTTGGTTATTTATGAGAGGTTTTTGTCATGCCTATCTTTTTTACAAAAGTCCTCCAAAGTCTCTAAAATCTATAAATTCATGACTTGTAAATATAATTCAATAACAATGGTGTTAGAGTGACTCTTAAGAAATCTCAATCCAATAACATGGAGTTTTAAAGAATTGAAAAGACTTAAAAAAAGGTCTTTATCCACTACCAAGGGAGATTAGGAGACTCTCTTAGAATCTTTATTGACTAAAAATATATTTGAAAACTCTCTAAAAATCTTTCAAATTCCCATTGGACTACCTCCCTGTTAAAAATTCTCTTAAACACTATATGTATAAACTATGGCTTAACCCGTGCTATAACGACACGGTCATAAGTTTTTGTTGTAAAGCATCCCTTAGTCCTATTTAGTATTTTATTTTTTAGTTTTTATTCTAAAAAATGGATTCCCTCGTTGCATTGATAAGAATGGACCATATTCACCATAGGGAGAGTTCTGGTACACTGTTACATCTCCATTGCACGTTTGAATATTTAGTATTTTAGGATATCTCATAGGTTATTCCCTTTCCAAGTATATCTGATAATATATTTGTACAAAAAACTGAAATTTTCGTTACCCATATTACATTGCTTCTCAAAACAAGAGTAAAAGCTTGTGCTTTAAAGTTTATGTCCAAATTAGCTACGCTGCCCTTTTCTGCACTATTCTTATATTTCAGCTCTTTTGCTTCAGCATACTTTCATATTAGTAGCATGAGAGTAGATTCTGAATCACTTCTTGATACAGTGACCAGTCCATTTCGCTGCCCATTGGAAATCCGCTTCAGCTGCTATTCTCTTTGGTGGTTCTCTAGTTGTGCAGTTGGCATGAAATCCTCTAGCTTCTTTGATGTTTCCTATGTGATCACAAGGATTTAGTCTAATCCCTACTTTAAGGTTTTTTGCCCCTCAGTGTATATATATGTTATAAATTGTATTGATATATGGTAGAATAGCTGCCACTATCATACTATTTGGCAGTATTGAGTGTGTGACTTTCTAGATGAAGGTTTTCACTGCTGGAGTAGTGTCCATACTCCATATTCTTTTCTATTTATCATTAGCATCAACATTAGAATTTATTTGATTATAAAGAGATTTCAGAGAAAAAGTACCCGAAGGATTTAAAGATCAGTGTAGACTGTCTTCTTTGTTAACAACACTTATATGAATTTTCTTTATTTTCTCTATGGTTTGTGCATCAAAACTTCTAACCAGTTTTCCAATATCCCATAAGTGGTTTACAGTAAGCAAATCACTTACCATTTCAAAACATCTAACCAGGAACCAGTTTTATTTAGTATTTTATGATAGTGAACTCTTCCTGTTTGTTTTAGGGTGGGTTTGGTATACTTTTTTTCCGTTCTAAAAGCATTTTTTTATAATAAAATTTATAACAAAACTAGATGGAGGTGGTAGACTTGTCGAGGGTTGCTCTAGGCAGAGACATTCCCCTGTTGATTACCCATATTAGTTTACCTCGAATTTAAACATACATAATAAGGTTTTTACACCAAAAATAAAATAAATATACAGAAAATATGCAGTAAGTAGTAAAACCACCGATATTCCTAAAAGAAGAGACATAATACGGTGTTGGACATGCATATGCTGCCTCGTTAAAACCTTTCCAAGGAAAACTTATAGAGATAAAACTTTGATGAAGGAAAAAAAGTACAACACCATAAGTCCTAAAGAAGAGTCTAGATATAAAAGTGCAAGGATAACCAAAATGTTTATAAATGTAGTAGCCTAGGATCTCTCTGTACTTTATCGGTATCCAGTGAGTTGTCTTCTAATACTGGAAGTATGTATGTGTCCACAAGCAAAAGTTATAAGATTTGAACGTCTCTGCTTGTGATAGAACTATCAAAATAAGTTCTGAGACCTTTGTTTGTGGGGAAAACGAATTGAAGGCTAATTTAGAAAAAAATGGGGTGAGCAGGTGATAATTCCTCAATTCTTAAACATTTGTACTATTGAAGTACTTTATTTAGATTCGAGAGATCAATCTGTACAATCCCGACCTAAACCAAGCAATGGCCGTTCCAGTCTTGCTTCAATCACAAAATGAGAAGGAATAGGGTTTGTCTTAGGGAAGGAAGCAAAAGAAGGTTGAGGTTAGAGTATCAGACTCTGTTTGATGTAGTTGGTGCGAATAACTATGAACAAATTATTCAGTGTGAGAAGGTTGAATGATCAAAGTTGATCGACTTGAATTGTTCTTTTTTTTGGACTTGTTCAGTTGTTGTAAACTTGTTGTCGAGTAAAAACCTTGTTTTGTTCAATAGAATGAGCATCTCTTTATATCATAGTTATTGTAACCACTCGACCTCTTTTCTGGAAGAAATTGATGGTTGAGTAGTGGTGAAGGGGAGAAGGTGGGAAGGTGTTGACAACTGCTCTCCACTTCGATTAAGGCTGAATAGTTAGTTATTCAACTTACCACTCCTCTATTCAATTGCTGCTCGAACTTTCCAGAATTTCTCTTTAGTGGGTGCACTGCTGCACCACATGTCGTAGACCGCCAGACCAAAACCCTAATGAATATCCCCCCATCTGTGACATTTGATGTCTCGTGTAATATTCTAGTATGAAGCACTACTGATGTCAAATCAATTGAGACCTGCTCAATGGGTCTCTTGACTAAAGACTTGTCATGCTTGACTAGCTGATGAGTCTAACTCACTTGACTAGACTGATGAGTCTAGCAGACTAATATAAATATGTCTTGCTTGACCATCTGATGAGTTTATCAGACTATAATAAAATAAATATGTATTTATTTGTGTATAAGGAGTAGTGTGTCTATCTTAGTCAATTTTGTATTGATTTGTTTATTTTGTAAAAACAAGTGTATGTTGCTGAGCATAAATTTTTTTAAGTGAAGCCTCGTACGAAGATATATGTGAGGGAGGCCTAGCACAGCTTAGGATTTTGAAACTTGTCAAAACCCTAATTTGTCAAACCAAATTATTCACGTGAAAAGAAGAGGGAAGAATGCCAAGTTGAGATATTCACGTGAAGGAAAAGGAGAGCGCCCAACTTTTATCCCGAAGCAAGAGTCTCACGTTTTGCTCTTTGCACTCGGCCTCACATATTGAGGGTAAAAGAGTAAAACATCAATTTTTGGTAAGAAGCAAGACGCTCATATTTTACTCTTTGTACTCAGCCTCATATGCTAAGGGTAAAAGAGTAAAATTATCAATTTTCACATGAATCAAGTCGTGTGAACTTGGCTTTTTTTTTGAAGGCATGCGAGTCTTGCCTGTCACGCAAGTTTAGCTGCTCGGCTAAGGCACACACATTGGAAGCAAGAGAGGTAGAGACGTCTCCCTCTTTAAAAATTAGGGTTTAAAAGTGTTTGGCCGGAAGGCAAGAAGCTCACATTTTACTATTGTGCCCAGCCTCACATGTTGATGGAAAAGTAGTAACATACCAAATTTTGGAGAGAAGCATGATGTCCACGCTTGGCTTCTAAGTAGGCGTGCAAGCCTGGCCTGAGAAGCAAGACGCACAAGCAAAGGTAAGGTGCGTTTGAAAAATTAGGGTTAAACTCCCTTTTTCAAAATTAGGGTTTGAAATACTTTTTGACATACTTTTGAAACGTTTATAATTGTGAATTTATTTTCAAACCCTTTGACATGCTTTTGGTACGCTTATAAGTGTTACGAATTTTTTCCAAACCCTAATTTTGACACGCTTATAAGTGTTGTGAAGCGTTTCAAAACCCTAAATTGAATTCTTTTCACTCATTCGCATTAGTTGTCTCTTTAAGCAAAGGATTAATACGACTAATGTGGGATTTTTAGCTAGTAGAAGCTATAAAATTGTGTTTGTCACAATTTTAACTTTGAATTTAAGCACAAGTGTGGTACTTTAATCAAATAAATCCATATATAAAGCTATATACAGGTATTTTAACAAGTTAATATTGCTCATTTGAACATGAATATTAACATGGGTAATTTTTCAGGAATTCAATTGTGGAATATAGCACCAAAATAACATTCAAGTTGCTCTATACTAGTGAGCAATCCATCTAAGAGCTTGAGATTTATGTAAAAAAATCATAAAAACATCTGGGAATGTTGTAGTAAGCGCTAGTATTGTTCTGATGATTCTGTATAGTAATGAATATTGATTAAATCCATCAATTTGATCGTATATGTAGTTGGCAATACATATAGAGAGAGGACATGGATAAGCACCTGAAAGAGGGTAGGGATAAGCGCTTACTCAAGAATTCTTTTGCAGAATTTTTAAAGTTTAGTATTTCTCGTACCCGAGTCTTAAAGGATAATTTACTATTTTATCCTTGTAAAAAACCCACCATCTATAACTTTCTAGCAATAACAAGACTGATAGAGATGTCACGACCGCCTGTCCAGAAAAAGGGGTCCTGCTGATGATTGTGGATGACGGTTGAGCCATTGTCACAATTGAATGATTCTTTTGATGACAGTTGAGGTTGCATCTTCGAAAAAACACAACTATTGAGATCATTATCCCTTGAGTTTAAACTACAGACAGAAGAAGACATAATAACATAGCCAGTATTGATTTTAACATCATATTGTTTTACATGAGCCTTTATTTTCATATTAAAAGAAAAAGCACAAATATAGATTAAATTACACACTGAGCCTTAATTTTCATATTAAAAGAAAAAGCACAAATATAGATTAAATTACACACTAACCTTACACAGACACAATACATATTATATGAAAACGCTAATATTATACTACCTAAATAGCAAATGTACAGGCACTAGATGCAAAAGCAAGATTAAAGCCAAATAATATGAAACTAGAATCTGACAAAACTCAAGATGAGGGCAATTAAAAGGCATAGTCTACTATCCAGTATCAACTATTCCAGGATTGATAGTGGCATATAACCTCAAACAGGGAACATGGAGGCGCATACAAAATATTTACAAGGAGCAAAGCTAGAGACAACCAAATACAGTAACAATTTGTAAAGTATCCCATAGGCTGTTCAAAAACATATCAAGTTCACATGGACATTTATTCCATAACATGAAGTCAAAGTTAAAGAGATTGACCTTAATATAATGGTCTTTTAAGTTCAAAAATCGGATACAACTAAACAATGTTTTTGAAGAAATGCCCTGAGGTATTGATAGGAATTCAGTAATCCTGCATGAATATCATCTAGGCGTCATTTATAAGGATTTGGGCCTGGAGTTTGAGAAAAATACCAGCATTGGATTCTCTTGCTGGTGTTGTTATGTTAATACGAAACTCTGCGGAACAATATGTGACAACACATTGGACTACTAAAGTGGAACATGTTAATCAAGCAAAGACATGGGCTATATACGAAGCAATGCTATGGGTACATAAACAGTGTTGGGACCAAGTAATCGTTGAGTCTGACTGTAGAGGAGTAGTTCTGTTTATAAATAATGGTTATCCTTTTTCCTTTTGGCAGATTTTCTCACTCCTATATGTTTATGTGTTTGTAGTGAGTTATGTAAAAATCATCCTCAATAGAAATGTGTTTATGTACCTCGAGCATGTAATTAACTCGTAGATTGCCTAGCTAAGTCAGTTAGAAAGTCATATAATACTGAAACATGGTGGAATGTACCGTTATCTTATCTCATGTCTGGATTGTTATCTGTTGTACCTTTTTCTACTAATGTTTAATAAATTGTGTGATTTGATTAAAAAAATTAAAAATAATAAAAAAAGTAAATCTCGCTAACACTTCTAAAATAGGTTAAATTTACCTCCTTAATTGAGGGTTGTCTGGATTAATTTGGAATTATCGAGTTTATTCTTATCTGTGGAAGGTGGATAAGGGGTGTCTAAATATTATAAACAGACTAGATTATCCTAAATCCTAAGATTTTAACACATGTCATCCTATTTATTTATTTATTTTAAAATAATTATTTAAAATAATTTATTTATTTTATTTTTAAATTTTTTTATCTTTTTAATACTCTCTCGTCTCACTAATAGATGACCTAGTTTAAGATTGCACAATTCATAAGGCAATAAGAAGAGAGGATTTTTTTTTTACAATTATGCCCTTATAGATAATAATTAGTGAAATTAGAAAATATATATCTCTCAAAATATAAAACGGATATTCGTTAATTTTATACCATTGAAAAGCATTTTAAAACACCTATGTATCGAATATAAAAATGGCTATCAAATTATAAATATTACTTATACTAATAATAATCAATTAAAAGAGTAGTTTTATAAATATACCTTTATTTAATGATATATGTCACCTATTAGTGGGACAAAGTTTAAAAATGAATATGTCATTTATTAGTGAGACGGAAGGAGTAGTTTTTATTTATTTTAATTATTTTAATAATTTTTATAATTTTGAAAGGATTCGCCATGATCGTAATTTATCGACCATGAAAACTTCTTTAAACTTAAATAAGATAAAAAAAATCGTTATGGTCTTAAATTTCAGCCATAACGACTCTTGGCAATAAACAAAAACAAATTTAGTAGGAGGCTAAGAGATTTTTTTTTTGACAATGCCCTGGGCAGATAGCGATCTAAAGACCAAGCCTGAAAGTGAAATGAATCAATGTTGATTTGTGTCCCAAAAGTCACGGACTGTAGAAAACTACCAACTTTTCTTTCGTCTTCAATTTGGCGTTAAGGGGCCAACAGCTACCAACAATCCAGTGAAGAGTAAACATGGCGAAGCAAGTTTATCATCTTCCTCGCATGCATTCAACCAATGCACTCCAAAAACCTAACAATCATTATCCAGTCCCTCCTCTATATAGTAGATTTTTGTTTTCTTCTTCATCATCATCTGATAATCAAAACCAGACTAAACAACTCCCCGATGAACAATTAAGATTTTTTGGAACTTCATTACAAACCCTACTTTCAAAGAAAAATTATAAAGAAACCCTTGATATATTTTCTAAAATTCTTGATTCTGGAATCGTTACTCCTGATAGATATGCTTATAATAAAGCAGTTCAATCAGCTCTTAAGTTAAGGGATTTGAAAAAAGAATTTAATTGATGGAAATGATGAATAAATATAAACCGGATTCGTTTACATATAACGTTATTATTAGTGGTTTGTGTAGAGAGAAAAAAATGGAAGACGTTGGTAACATGTTTGTTAAAATGCTTAACAAGAGAGTTAAACCGAATAAAATTACTTATAATACGCTTATTGATGGGTATTTAAGGCGGGGGATTTAGATAAAGCTTTTGAGATTAGAGAGAGAATAAAATATACAGGTATTGTTCCTGATTTACGTACGTTTAATACTTTGTTAAGTGGGATTTGTAGAGTGAATCAGGTTAATAAAGTTCTTGAATTGTTAGATGCAATGAAAAAGTATGGACTTATTCCTGATGGATTTACTAATAGTTCTCTTATTGAAGAGTTTTCGAGGCTTGGTGACTCTGACGTTTATTGGCAGTTTCTGAAGGGGGCAATTGGGAATATGTCCCGGATTTGAATTATCAGTTGAGGATATGTCCTATAACGGTCGAAATTAAGGAATATGTCCCAGCCGTCCATTTTTTTCGTTAAATACATATTTTCAGACAGTTATTCCCTTGATCAACTTCATATTTTTTCCGTTAAATCAATTCCCGCTTCCGTCAATCAATCACCATCATGATCAACTTCATGAATTCGGGATATATTTCCAATTTTCCCTCTCTTTAGCCATTAAATGTTTTATGTGTGGAGGGCACAACTGTCTAAAAATATGTATTTAACGAAAAAAATGGACGGCTAGGACATATCCCTTAATTTCGACCGTTACAGGACATATCCGTTAATTGTTAGTTCAAATCCGGGATATATTTCCAATTTTCCCTTTCTGAAGCAGTGTTAAGGTAATGAGTACAACTTAATGCGTATACATGTTGCCCTTTGTTGAAAGGGCTTTACAAAGAAGGAAAAGTGATGGAGGCTGAGGAAAGTTTAAACAGGTTAATGGGTAAAGGATTTGTTCCAACAAGAATTATACTCCCTCCGTTTCAGGAAAAGTGTTACTTTCTCTTTAAATTTTTGTTCCAACAAAAGAGTTACTTTCATTTTCAATATAACAAACTTTCAAAACTACCCTTATTATTTTAAGAAATGTTATTATTCTCATTATAAAGATATATATAGTATTAAACTTTTTGTTAGGGTAAATCTGAAAATAAATTACAAAAGTTATTCTATCTCATCTTGCCTTAACAATTGTGCAAATAGGAAAAGTAACTCTTTTCCTGAAACGGAGAAAGTATATATTACTGTTGTAGATGGATATTGTCAGGTTGGTGATGTTAAAAAATCTCTTTCTACAATTGTACAGATGGAATCAGTCAGATTGAATCTAGATTGCATTATTTTCAGTTATTTACTTAACAGACTCTGTGAGATGAAGCAGATGAAAGAAGCAGAAGAGTTGGTCAACCAGATGGAGGGGAGGGGAATTTTACTAAATGTGGAGAGTTATAATACCTTAATCGGTGGTTACGGAAGGAATGAACAATTTGAGAGGTGTTTTCAGATTCTTGAGAAAATGAAATACAAAGGGCTCAAACCCAATGAAGTGAGTTATGGTTCTCTCATAAATTGGTTCTGCAAAAAGGGTAAGCTTATTGAAGTTGAACTTCTTTTAAGTGATGTGGCAAGTCGAAGAATTCCTCGTGTGCAGATATAGAACATGATTATTGATGGTTACTGTAAGGCAAACAATTTAGAGGATGTTTTTCGTCTATTTAATAAGATGGAGACTGATAAGGTCTTTCCTACCCTTGTAACATACAATTCATTGATAAATGGGCTATGCAAAGTGGGAAAGGTATCAGAAGCCGAACAATTGGTAAACTTAATTGAAGGTAAAGGTTTTTCACCTGATGTGATAACATACAACTCCTTATTATATGGGTATTGTCAAGCTGAAAATGCTCAAAAAGGTCTTGAGCTATATCAGAAGATGAAGAGCAGGTTTCTAAAACCTACCTTAATTACTTATCATACTCTTATTACCGGGTTCGGCAAGGTAGGCAATGTCAAAGAAGTAGAGAAGTTGTATCAGGAAATGTTAGAGAAAAATCTGCGTCTTGATCGGCTTGTTTATAACGCATTCATTCGTTGTCTTGCTAAGCATGGAGATGTGCAGAAGGTATCTGTTCTCCACCAAGAGATGTTGGATAAAGGAATTTCTGCCAACAGTTCAACTTACACTAGCTTAATTATGGGTAAACTTAGAGAAGGTGAGATTCAGGAAGCAAACCAACTGTTTACAGAGATGAAAACAAATGGATTAATTCCTAGTATTGTTACTTATTGTTCGCTGATTGAAGGTCACTGCAAGTTGAAATATTATTTTGGAGCTTATTTTTGGTACAGAGAAATGTATGAGAAAGGTTTCCACCCAAAACATTAATTTGCAATGAACTTATAGATGGTTTGACAATTGAAGGTAAATCACATGAAGCCGATCAACTCTGCTTGGAATTGGCTAAAGCCCCATCTAATATTGCTTCCTGGGGTATTAAAAGTGTTTTTGTACCAAAATTTAATAATAAAAGTGTCCAAAAAAAGTAACCCCGTTTTACAACAACAGATTTCAGTAGCTGCCTTGTAAAAAGAAATGCTAAGGTGGGAGAAAAATGACCACATGGATGTGTATAGTGTATTGTCCCTTAGTTGTGTAACTTGTGTTTGAACGTTGTTCTTGTAAGAGCAAGCACTATGATTTTTTTAGTTAGTAACTTTTGGCATAACTATTATGGTAGTAAAATTTGTTAGATTGTGATAGTTAGCTAAGCCATGGCTAACCAGAACTACAAATTTGTAGTGTCGGTAAGCCATGACTTAGTAAGCGGAAACCAAGTATCTGTCTATTGTGGAAATTTGGTTTCCGCCTATATTTTATATACTTGTTTGACATTTTTTTTCTTCTTCTTACATAAAAAATTGACAACTAATACAAGCCTTAATAAGTTTCTAAGAATCTAAATTGAAGATTAATATACTAGAGTGAAAATTTTTTGGCTCAAAGTGATTAGAATTTGAATATAAATGACTACAAAGTGCCTTATTGAGCAAACTAATCAAAGAACATCATAACCGTCATAAATAATCGAAAGTAACAACTAATATAAAACTTAGTAAGTCTCTAAGAATTTATATGGGTTTTGTTATCTTGTGAATCAATGCACAAGATAATATCCAATCATTGAAAATAATAGAAAAATAAGAGAGATGGTTTTATTTTGCATGGGAGTGCAAATTTTAATGGATTTCATGAACTTTTCTCTCTATAAATGCAAATTAACATTATCCTTCTTATTGTTTTTATTAGTTTTTACACTTTCCAATGCATGATTGGTTATTATCTGCACAAGATAACAAAACCCTATTTATATTAAAGATTAATATACTAGAGTGAAGAAAACTTGCTCAAATTGATTAGATTTTGAATCGAAATGACTACAAAGTGCTTTATTGAGCAAAATGATCAAAGGACATCATAACAACCACAAATAATTGAAACTAACAACTAATACAAGCCGTAACAAGTCTCTAAGAATTTATATTAAAAATCAATAGTCAAGGAAATTGGATCAAATTGATTAGATTCTGAATCAAAATATAACAAAGAGTTTTATTGAAGGATAGCAGAAAAAATAATCGATCACCCACTTCGGCATCGCTTCTCGAAATCATCTTTTGCATAGAACCAATCAATAAATTTTTGTTTTTTGCCAACTGCTCAATATCACTTGTTAAGGAAAAAGATATGTAGCAACAATAATAGGAGATTTTTCGTATTCTTCATAATGGGGTTTTAAATTTATGAGACGGAAGAAGGATAGAAAATTAGGGTAATGGATATTTGATCTGGATAGGCTTAATAGTGTTATTGAATCCGTTGGATTCTAGGATCACTTCAAGGGTACAATTATAAACTTAGTATTTTTATTTTACAAAATTAAATAAAGTCTGGTAATGAACAGACAACAAATGGCCCAACGGGAGCAATAATTTCCAGGAACATTGGAACATTTCGTTACACGGGTCAACGCAAAGTCCAGGTACCAAATCCTAAGTTGGACAAAAGTTAAACCAAACACTAAAGCTAGACAAAATGTAAGTATCAAACGTTAATTAACCCTCAAATTAATTAGATTTTGAATCGAAATACTATAAAAGAGTTTTGTTGAACAAACCGATGAAAAAACATCATAATCACCATAAATATTTTTAAATAAAAATAAAACAAGCATTAAAAAGCATCTAAAAATGTATAATGAAGATTAATACGCTAGATTGAAGGAAATTAGCTCAAATTGAATAAATTTTGAATCTAGATGACAACAAAGAGCTTTACAGAGAAAACTGATCAAAGATTATCATAACCACCACAAATAATTTAAATTCATAATTAATACAAGCCTTAACTAATCTCTAAAAATGTATAGTTAATACTAATACACTAAAGTGAAGAAAATTGGCTCAAATGGAATTGATTTTGAATCGAAATGACTACAAAGAGCTTTATTGAGAAAAATGAGAAAAGAACATCTTAATCACCACAAATAATTGAAACTGACAACTAATACAACCCTTAACAAGTCTCTAAAAATGTATACTGAAGATTAATACACTAGAGAGAAGAAAATTGGCTCAAAATTATTAGACTTTGAATCGAAATGACTACAAACTGATCAAAGAACATCATAACCACCACAAATATTTAAAATTAACAACTAATACAAGCTTTAACAAGTATGTAAGAATTTATATTAAATATCAATACACTAGAGTGAAGGAAATTGGCTTAAATTGATTAGATTTTGAATCGAAATAGTACAAATAGTTTTATTGAACAAACCGACGGAAAAACATCATAATCACTACAAATATTTGAAAATAAAAAATAATATAAGCCTTAACAAGTCACTAAAAAGTGTATATTTAAGATTAATACACTAGAGTAAAGGAAATTGGCTTAAATTGAATAAATTTTGATTCTAGATGACGACAAAGAGCTTTATTGAGCAAACTGATCAAAGAACATCATAACCACCACAAATAATTTAAATTTACAACTGATACAAGCCTTAACAAATCTCTATGAATGTATATTGAATATTAATACACTAGAGTGAAAGAAATTTGATCAAATTGAATTGATTTGGAATCAAAATATAACTACATAGAGTTTTATTGAGTAAATTGATCAAAGAACATCATAACCACTATAAATAATTTAAATTGACAACTATTACAAGCCTTAACAAGTCTCTAAGAATGTATATTGAATATTTATATACTAGAGAGGAGAAAATTGACTCAAATTGAAATATTTTAATACGAAATAATAAAAAAGAGTTTTATTGAAAAAACCAATGAAAGAACATCAGATTCACCATAAATATTTGAAAATAAAAATAATACTAGATCACCGCACACGGGGGGGAGGAGGCCGAAAATCCAATCTAATTTCAGCGAAGGCCCTTCTTTGACTGCCAGCTTTTAAGACCCCTTTGCCCCATTATAAAATATATACTAAATGTGCTGCAATTTATGCTATGTACTCGGTGATGAGGGCCAACTACTCGAACTGGTTACTAAGAAATTGTACGATTTAATTTTAACTAATATCCTCTGTTTGAGACGAAAGATCATTAGGAACATATATATGTGTTGCTAATTATTCTTGTTTTACATCACAGTTTATTTTATACCACAATTTTTTTTTGTTTTTTTTAATTTGAAGCAGTTAAAGGTGAAGTTGATCGAGTTTATTCGATTTGATGGAGTTTAAATATAATTGTTACCTCATCTGTTTGATTATCAAGCCAATTTCGGAAAAAGATGATCAATTTTGATCCAATTTGATCGAATTAAAAAGAAAGTGTAAAAAACATATTAGACCACGTTTTTTGGGGGTTTTCTTCTCGAAATAATCGACAACCAGTTCGATTTTTGATCGAATCTATGGTGTCTCACAGTCGTTGGGGGTTGTAGGTCTCTGATTTTCAATTCAATTTTGGAGAAAAAAGATCAACTCCAATTCAATTTGATCAATGAAAAATTAAAAAAAAAACGTCACGTGACGGACAAAATTACATTTTCTCATCACGTAGAAGGACTCCATTCGGTCGTCCAACAAGGGTTTACAAGTCATTAAAAATATATATTGAAGCTTAATACGCTAGACTGAAGAAAATTGACTCAAATTAATAGATTTTGAATCTAGATGACAACAAAGAGCTTTATTGAGTAAACTGATCAAGGAACATTATAACCACCACAAATAATTGAATTTGACAACTAATCCAAGCCTTAATCAATCTCTAAGAACGTATATTGAATATTATACACTAGAGTGAAGGAAATTGGCTCGAGAGCATTCGTAAATAGAAATCTCAGTAATAATCATGGATAGATAACTGAAAAATAAAAATATAGTTTAAAAGCTGAAATACATACAAGATTTAGCTTTTTCACTAAAGAAAGTTCTAAGTCTTCTATCACCATCTGAGGAAGCTCGACCAAACTCCCAATTACCTGAAACAATAATGGAACGAGGCCCGTCTTCAATTTTAGAGATACGAGCTTTCACTTTAACACTTAAATATTAAATGCCGAGACTGGTGTTGGGGATTTCCTACAAAAATATCTAAGATCTAGGGATTTCCCTAGAGATTTGATTATCTCTGAAATATATCAAACGCAGTTACTCTGTTAACTTATTTGGTAATCGATTCACTGAAGAGTCTATAACTCTATCCATCGAACAGTAAAACTTGATATTCATCTGACGGGGTGCAAGGTCAATCAAAGTGAGATACTCATGAAAAAATAAAGGAAGGAAAAAATTGATAACTTTGTGATGAACCACCGAAATCAAAAAATCACCCTCAGTGTAATTTTTAGTTATCTGAAAGTGAAGAGTAATGGGGATTAGGAAAGCGAACTTGTAAACCCATTTTTCTAAGAAATGGATATGTTTCATAAATTTCGGAAAAAATTACAGTGGGATGTATTGGAAAAAGATTCTGAATAACTTCATCACCTTGGTAAGATACCAAAGCATTATCTTGATCATATCTTGATTGTCTTGAGAAGATGAAGTAATAACATCTTCATCAAAATGGATATCTTGATTCCAATTGAATTTATAATTTTGATCAACTTGATCAATTTAATATCTAAGCAAGAAGCCATTACAGAATGGGAAAAGTAGGAATAAAGGTTATGATAGAGATTGAAAAATTAGAAAAGCTTGAAGATTTAAAGGTTAAGAAATAATAACCTAGAAATCGCAGCTACACCCCTCTTTATATGAAAGATGAAATTTGGGAAAGGTGAAATAACCTAAACATGTGCAAATCACACCTCTGAGCTAGCCAATAAATAAATGGCACGTGTAAAAGTAAAAACCCATTATGGGCAGTAACTCAAACATGGTTTATGGGTAAAGGTCACCTACCAAAATTATGAGAACTCTACGCATTCTGAATAGGGTGAACGAAATTTCAAACGAATACTTAGAATCGTGATAATAAAGATGAGTACTAGCATTAATAACATACACATAAATGATAAAGAATTGATCTAAAGAGCAATGTAAGTTTGAAAGTCGGACAAATTTTATCTGAAAAAATTGAACTTATAGTTTATCAAAAACTAGAGTTGAAACTAAATTTGAATGAAGCTGAGGGAAAATATGAGGTGATGATCACAAAAAGATGACTCAAAAAGTATTTCAGATAAGTAGAAAGTTCAAGAGATATCAAAAGATATTTAAGCATTTATAACTAAGCTCTAATCTAAATTTAATCCAAGTATAATAACTTCAAACTAAAATAAGTTGTACCATCTAAACTAGTTGTAAAAAACTACAAGTACAAACTAGCTGAATTAGCAGTCCAAAATATATAGAACAACTGTAACAGCTACCTAAGGCACCGATGTTATACAATCTACAGTTTAATTAAAGATAAGTCTCAACCTTGCTTTAACGAAACCGCGGGAAAATATGTAGATGACAAAATATCGCATTTATCCATAGTTGGAAGTCATTAGTGCCAACATCTGAAAGATAAGAAGAAATCTCGAATCGAGATCTATAACCACTTAAATCAGGTGACAATAGCCAAAGTCACGAGGTTACATGGACAAGTTTTCAGCCATCTAGGGAATAAAGCTGGGAGATGAAAGGTAAAACACCTAGAACAAAGAGCTGAGCTGGATAAGACATCGAAGACCTGGATTTCGGAGCTGGAAGTAGTTGAGTTATCTGTGAGATCACAAGATGAGTAACTGAAGAGATGGAATATACATGAGTGAAGATCAAACGTCTCCAACTATGATGCGAGAAATGTAAATTAATTTGTTTGGTCCCAGTGAATACGTGAAATGTAATTGGTCCCACTGATCACACAATAAACATGTGGATCAACTTTTGTATATGTATCCATTAAGGATCATTTTGTAACCAGAACACATTCTCATCCATAAATTGAATCTTAAACTTCTCTTTCCTGATTTTTTTCTTCTACTCGAATCCTTACATTTGACTCCATTAAAGAGTACTTAAACCCTAGTTTAAGGTTTTAGATTCTTAATCGCAACAGAGTAGTGGTGTATTATCCAAGCAATCTACATCATAATTGAAACCAGAATATTGTGAAAGTACGAATCCTGACCATAAAATGCTGCACCTTCAATGGAAACCCGTATGAACATCACCAGGATACCTTATTGATTCAATTATATTTAAACTAATTATATTATGGTCAAACTCTAACCTAAGTGGTCCTTTGTAAACATCAATGACTCTTTTAGTCGTTTTCATGAATGGTCTTCCAAGTAACAACGATATGGATGCATCTGAACTGGATGATGAGTCGGATGAAGATAGAGAATTGACCAACACTATGATACCGACACATTCATCCGGGCCAAAAAAAGTATTCACAAGAAGGTATGCGTTTTGAGGGCGGGATGAGTTCCACCAGAAAATGATGCACGATTATTTCAATGTAAATTGTGTGTTCTCTGATCAAGATTTTCAACGTCGATTCTGCATGCCCCGACACTTGTTGATAAAGATTATTGAAGATTTTTGTTAGGTACAACCTGAATTTAATTATCGTTTTGATGCATTGAATATTAGAATTCATAGTCAATAAAAAAGGTTACCTCGGTCATAAAAATTCTAGGTTACGGTCGTTTTACGGATTCTAATGATGAGTATCCTCGTATGGGCAAAACAACTCTACACAAGTATATTTCATTGTTGTGTGATACTATGATTAATCATTTTGGTCCAACGTATTTATGGAAACCAACCCATGCATTTGTTAGATAAATATTAAAGTAAAAGCAGGATAGGGGTTTTCCAAGAAAACTAGGTAGTATTAAATGCATGCATTGAGTATAACAGAGATATCCTATTTATTGGGTCGGTCAATATAAGGGTCATTACACAAAACCAATTGTTATTTTGGAAGTTGGCGCTACTTATGATTATTGGATATGCATTCTTTTTGGTCTGTCGGATTCACAAAATAACATAAATATTTTGCACAAACTGCATCTGTTTTAAGACCTCAAGTATGGAATTATCCCCAACTTAAGTTTCAATATCAATAGGAATCAATATATTCACGGGTATTATCTTGTGGATAGAATCTATCCTAAATGATCTACTTTTAGTTCAAGCGTACCGCCATCCCCCCACATGCGAATTGGGTCGCCCAATGAAGTATTTGACACGCATCAAATGACTTTTAGGAAGGATGTGAAATGGGCTTTTGAAATTCTGAAGCGGAAGTTAGCTGTCATTTTTGGACTATACCGTGGTTTAAGTGGTCGTGAAATACATAAGATTATGCTGACGTGCATAATTATGCGTAACAAGGCGACGTAATATGAATTGGACTAACCACCCTGATGAAGATTTGAGGCCTAAGGTTCGACCAACAAGAGAGGTACCTGCAAGGAACATTCGTAAATGACTAATCACATCCAGAACCAAAATTTGTACGACGAGTTGGGACAAGATATGACTGCGAATTTTTGGTCCGAGTTTGGAAAATCGGGTGAGCGTACTTGAAGTTATGTTTGATTTATTTTTTTAAGCACTTTTAAAGTTAATTTCAAGTAATTTGTTGTTTTAAGTTTTTAAGTAAATGTACTAATTTCAAGTAATGAATAAACTAATCTCAAGTAATTTATTATAAATTTTTATTTTTTGTAATATATATTTGAATTGGAAACATACAATATGGATGACGTGGAGTGCAACAGATATTTTTCTACTCGTTGGTGAACACTTGAACGAGTGACAAATACTTAGACGCCAACGGCTAGTTCATCCAGCGGCTCTCAATTCATCCCCTATATATCCACCTTTCCCCAAGATAAATCACACCACCCATAAAACTTTTATCTATATTCTCGTTCCAATATCAATCTAATCTCACTATTATATGGCTCAACCTAAGTTTACTCAGGAAGAAGATTTATCTCTTTGGAGAAACTATGTAGTGGGTTATCCAGCCAGGGTGCCAAACGACGACAAAATGATTTTATGAGTCTGAGTTGTTGGACGAGCATTCATGAAAACTTTTGCACTGACACCGGTAACACTTATAACTGTAATATAGTAACGTTGTTTCTACGATTTCAAAAAATAAATAAATAAGTAGCATAATATATAACTTTACTTCGGATTGTCAATCAATATTGACTTAAGGATGAAACTGGTAATGATATTGGAGCGAGATCTTTCAGGGAATGTCGAAGATGGAAAGAAAACAATTTCAAATGCGAAGCTTGTTTCCACATCCTTAAGGAGTTCCTCATAACCCGTTTGAATTGTTAATTTGTTTGCACTGTTAATTTGTTTCCACTTTATTTACATAATGTGTAATTCAAGTAGTGAAAAACTATAACTTCACTAAAAACATACAATTATACTTAAATTAAAAAAAATTTACATCTTAATTGTTAAACCATTAAACTAACTAACTATTACATTATTTATAAGAAATTGAACCTCATCATCACCTAAAACATCATCTTCATCAAATTGGGGTTTTAGGTTGTAATTGTTGTTCTTTCACCTGCCTTCTTAACCTGTTACATTCCATTTTCCATATAAATTTTAAATCAGATTCATTATTCTGGTGTCCGCATAAAGAATCTGATGCTTGTCATAATGGTTATCAAATTGCTCTTGAGAAAGATGACTTTTTTTCAACTCCTTATTCACGAACTTTCGGTCAACTGATCTTTATTTCTCATTTGCTCGTTGATGATTCATAAGCTCGGTCATGTTAAAATCTTCGTACGCTCTTTCTTGGGTTGATTTTGTGTTTAATTTTGTTACGGTTCTTCTTAAAAAAAATCGTTTGTTGTTATTAGATGCATTGAGATTGAAATTAGGATTTCCTAGTTTAGCTGGTGAAGAAAATAGTAAACTGGGACTTGAATTTGATGTGTGCTTAGGACTTTGCCCAAGAGAAATTCCATTGGGGTGGGCAAATGTGAAGATTTTCCCATTTTTACCCCGCAGTGGGAGTGGATGCAAACTGGATAGTAAACCCTCAAATACTAGGGTTTTCCATACCCTTCTCAAGTTGAGCCGAATGACTTAACTTGAGATGATCGAATCAATTTGAGCTGGTCGGCCTTACCTGGGCCGAGACTCGGTTCATATTGAGATGGGTATCGTCTCATACTGAGACGACTGGCCTAGGCTGAGCCAACAACGAAGAGTTCTATCCAACGACTATTATCTAATCTTCTATAAATTCAATTATTTTCATTTCCAAAATCACACCTTCTCCACCTTTTACACCCATAATTTTCCGAGTAATGTCTCAACCGAATATTAATCCTGCGGAGTTTACCATAGATAACAATCTATCTCTATGTAGAAATTTTGTAGTATGCTATCCGGCTCGGGGTGCAGAACAACGATAAAATGGTTTAGTGAGTATGAGTTATTGGAACAGAATTTGTGAAAACTTCTGAACTGACACCGGTAACCCGAGTAACCGTAATGCAGTTGAGTTTTTTTTTCGATATCAAACTATAAGAAAATAAATGGAAGAATTTATAGCTTTAGTCCGGGTTGTCAATCGATATCGACTAAGGGGTGAAACCAATGAAGTTGTATTGCGAGCTCGAGAAGAATGGCGAAGATGGAAAAGAAAAACTTTTGCTTACGAAACTCATTACGCATTCCTGAATGATTTTTTGATAATACGTATTGGATGTTAAAAAGTAGACGTACTACTCGAGAAAGACGTTGTTATAATTTTTAATGAAATAAGAAATACAATTTAATACTAGTTTCCTTTCTATAAATTAGTGCTAATTACATAAATAGACTTAAGCTCAATCTTATTTTTCAATTATTAATATTAAATAAAATATAATTATAACTATTCATCCCCACTCCAGCTTCTATCATACGTGCCCCCTGCATCAAACTCACAAATCCTTGATATGGTCCCGCAGCTTGAGATCCTGCACCATCAGGTCCTCCACCTTGATTTCCAATCCATGGACATATTCCTTCAGTTGGAGAGCTATCGAAGTTTAATGTTTTCAATAATCTTGTTTATCATTGATGATTTTGTTGACTGGCCTGACGATATAGAAATTGTTGCACTGGACTCACTGGACTATATGGATATTGTTGCCCAAGAGGTACTTGTGTTTCTAACACTACTTCCCAGGAATGTGGAGTTCCAGAATGCTGAGAAAAATATGGATTGAAGCTCTTAGACTCCGTCATTGCCCGCAACTGCTGATGGTACATACGTTTAGTTTCCATATTCCCTAACTCCATTTTATTCAATTGTTCTTGAATGGACAATGTGACTGTATAAGAACTAGGGCGTCGAGACCTCGTGAGATAATTTGAAGTATTTGACGCTCTCTGGTGAGATTAAAAGTCTCTAGCTCCCAACTCAAATTTTTATTAATGTTTTTGCTCTTATTACAAACTGAATATACTTTCCTATTTATAGGCTTTACAAACCGTCATTACACTCTAGTTTTATTTAGATTTTTCTTATCTATAAAACTTATACAACTGACTTTAATATTCCCTAGAGTTCTCTAGACTACTTTGACTAAACCTTCACAACTTAGACTCACTTTCTCTAGAATATTCTGAAATTGGCAAATCAGACCCAGCCGATAAAGAAGAAGGTCGACAAAGTCCTTCTGAAGGGGACGATGAAGAAGAAGATCATTCTGAAGGATAACCAGTGAAAGCTGGAATTACCAGTGGTGGTTCTGTTGGAACGTCCAATTTTGGTAATGATGTAGCTAATGCGACATCCAACCCGTGGATGTTTAAATCTCTTGCACCAATTATCGGCTATGTAACCCATTTGAACCATATTTCGTATTAGTCTTCGTCACAAGGGACGAATAATATCTCATACCTTTTCCAAGCTTTTCTCTTCAGTATTGTGTATTGTGATCCAATGACGGTACCAGGTAGAAGCTTATTTGGTATACCAACTGTACCAACTAACTGTCTAACACATTCTCCCCAAAATAATAAACACCAATATTACTGACAGGACTGTAGAGCACCATGCGATGGAGTGATAAATCTATGATCCTTTTGGTTTTAATACCCCAGAACTCCTCAAAATCCTTATACGGCATCCAAACAACATTATGTTTGTTCCTAATCACGAGTTGGTATCTCCACAAATGCATATTATCTCGCTCATTTTTGTTTTATTTTGGATGCCACTTACGACCTCCATAGATTATTATAATTGTGTACATTTTTTTGGAGTAGCCAACAAGTCTTGGTAGACCAATATTGAAATACATATACCACCAAAGCTGAACTAAACAACATACAATTAGTTTAACTTGATAAATATTTGTAAACTTATTTAAAGACAAAGGAATTTATTATCATATTTACCTCAAGGAGGGACCATAAATCTTCGATACTTGACGAACCCAAGCATACGATATCGAGACATATATACAACTCGGCTAATATAGCGGACTACCACTTATAATTGGCAGCCTTTTCCATATCTCGCAACGCCTCTAACCATCATACTTGAGTACTAGCGCTTGAGTTGGGAAAAAATATGAACCAAGTAACCATAAAATAAATACCTTGGCAATTTATGTATCTTTGTCAGGGTCATATGTTGACGAATTATCGTTATCACCATATAATTCATTAACTATAAAATGCCTTCAAACCGAAATTAGGATTCCATAACTTCTTAAGTTCTTGTGCGTCTGTTGTGTTGTTACGGCAAAGTACAATTGAAGTTCATCTTTATATTTGTCTTCTTCCAAAAAACTTTCTTGGTTAAATGGAACACCATCTCTTACACCTCAAGGTATCCCAAGTAGGAAATACAAATCTAGTGATGTTATTCCTGTAAAAACATAAAAATTGTTAATTTAATATAATCTTCGTATTGATTACGTAAAAATTATAAATCAAAATATATGACAAACCTATTTCCAAGTCTTGAAAATTAAACGTGTGTGTATATACCACCAACGTTCCATCAACGTAAACAAAAATTTGGTCGAGTGTTTCTTCGCATATATATAGTACAAAGTAATCCAAGAAAATTTGTCGACAATAATCTTAGCACCAGGAGGAAGTTTTGCATCAACTTTGTTAACTTCATACCAACCACCTCTTGGTTTTTGATAGGCACTATCTCGCTCTATTCTTGTAGACAGGTGACCTTGAGTTGTGGCTAATTCTCGACCGAAAAGTAGATTGAGATTGTTTTCTTCATCCGAACCTTCTGGTGTCGTAGTTAGGCCAAGCTCTATGGTGAGGCCTTTTTGCTTGGCTATAGCTTAATTATAACCAAGCAAAAGAAGGAGCTAACTGCACTATGGTAAAATTCCATCCCTTGGCTTATTTAGTATTTTTTATAGATTAAAAACTAACAAAGAGAAATATATTAGAAAAATAATAGGAAAAAATTTTGAGTTAATAAAATAGTTAAAAGAGAAATATATTAGAGAAGGAAAAAAAAAATTAGAGTAAATAAAATAGGTAAAAGAGAAATGTTATGAGTTAATATAGGTAAAAAATCGACTAATTAAGATAGAAAATTGGAGAAATAATAGGAAAAAATTAGAGTAAATAAAATAGTTAAAGAGAAATATATTGGAGAAACATTAGAAAAAATATAAATTAGAGTAAATAAAATAGTTAAAAGAGAAATATTAGGAGTTAATATAGGTAAAAAATCGACTAATTAAGATACAAAATTGGAGAAATGATAGGAATTTTTTTATAGAATAAATAAAATTGTTAAAAGATAAATACATTGGAAAAATGATAGAAAAAAAATTAGAGTAAATAAAATAGTTAAAACATAAATATTAGGAGTTAATATAGGTAAAAAAACCGAATTTGGTTTTATTACTGAGACGGATACTGATATCCGTTAAAAATCTAACGGATACTCGATATCCGTAAAGTGCTTTTTTTAATGGATCCTGAGTATCCGTCTTTATCGCTTGGCTAGAGGAGGAATCAAATCTGATCCCACCTCTAGCCAAGCCAAAGCTTTTGGCCAGATTTAAGCTAAGCGATGCCCCTTAGTAGTTGTCTTCGGCTAGATTTAAGCTATAGCCAAGCAAAATAACAACCATAGTGCTTGGCCTTAGAGGTTGACTACGTTTATTCCTAGGTGGTTTTCTATTTCTTGTTTGACTAATATCTTAAGATTGAGACATGGTAGTTTTGAAAAAATTTAGAAAACTAAAATAAAAACTATAAATAAGTTTTTTTATGGAAAAAATATGTAGAGAAGATTAAATTTATTACGAGTAGAGAAATTATATGAGTATTAAGTTTATAGAGTTTAAAAAATATAATTATTTTTTAGACTACCTAGTATAATAAATTGACAGACTTATAAATCCCCGCTAGACTTCCTCTACAGATCCTCCTTTGCGTTTTATTTAAATCATCACCGATAACAACAAATGTGTCCACCGCTTGGTGTATGGAACACTCTTTTCAAGGAAAAAGAAAAATGAAATTCTCCATATCCTAGCTCTTTCCCCGATTTGTGCAAACACTTGCATTGGATACCTATTTTTACAAAAGTGTAGGTCCGAATCCAATAAAAATTAATACACGTGGCACTCACCAGAAAATAGGTAGAAATGACATTCACATTTTGAACTATGTAACAAAACTGAAAGCGTCACCTACTCTAACGGTTGTTCTCTCCCACTAACCTGTTTGGATACATCCAAAAGAAAATTTTCAATTTTTAGACATTAAAAAGTAAAAAATTAGTTTAGATGTTTAATTCTAGAACCATTTTTCAGAAGTAAAAAAATTAATTATTTATAAAATAAAAATAATTTACATTTGATTTTTATTTTTAACTTTTATTCTTCCAGAAACGAAAACATTTTTATTTCTGATATCTAAACATGTTATAAATATTTTAAATCTTTCTCCTTACAAAGTAAAAATATAACGGCAAAAGACTGTCATTTTTGTCCCCTTCTCCACCACCTTAACCAAGTAAAATTTAAAAGATTCTTAACTTTTTCTTTAAGATTGCAGTGCTTTCCTCTTCTTCTTCTCCTCCTCCTCCTCCTCCTATTTTTGATTAAAGCTACTCAACTGTCTCACGGACTTAATTTGTTATTGTTGAGAGAAACGCAAGCATAGGGTTTAGGGTAGTTCTAAATTCTACATCAAAAAAATCATTACCTTTGCTTCTACTTCTACTATTACTTCTACCTTTGAAAGGATTCTTACACCACTCTCTCCAAGAACCTAACATATATTGTTGAATGGAGTTTTATTAAGTTTAGTATTTGTTGAAATTATCATACTGAAATTATATGTCATTGTGAAATCCATAGGGTGAATTATCATGCCTTTAGGTATTGTTTCGGCGTGGAATAAGAGACGAAGGAGCTGGTCGTTAGATCAAAGTGACCCTTGTATGTATAATTCTTATACTCTCTTGGTTTGGTTTATAGACTTTTGATTCGCATTTGTAAACTGTAGTGATAGTTGTTTTTTTTTTCTAGGGATTTATAAGCGTCTAGAGTACTGGCAACTTGATGATCAAACACCACATTCTACTAAAAGACACCATGGCACATCAGTCTTCACTCTTAGGGAAATGGATGATGCAGCGTGTTCTTTTAGTGACGACAATTTAATCGGTAAAGGAGGATTTGGGCGAGTTTACAGAGGAAGACTTCGATCAGGCGAGGTATGTTTTTGGAGTTTTAATAAGCCAATATTTTTATCTTCAAATCTGACATTTGTGTACTAAATTTATTTGCAATATGAAGATTGTGGCAATCAAGAAAATGGAGCTGGCGCCAAATAAAGAAGCCGAAGGTGAACGTGAATTTCGGGTGGAAGTTGACATGTTAAGTAGATTGGAACACCCAAATCTAGTTTCTCTCAGGGGTTATTGCGCAGATGGAAAACATCGTTTTCTTGTTTACGAATATATGAACAACGGGAATTTACAAGATCAGTTAACCGGTGGGTTTTATCTATTGTCGGCATATTTGTTATCCAAAATTTTGTAGTTATTTGGAGGTTTTTGTAACTTTGTTTTGCAATATAGGAATTAGTGAAACAAAGATGGATTGGTCATTAAGGCTAAAAATAGCACTTGGAGCAGCACGGGGTCTGGCTTATCTGCATTCGAGTTCAGCAATTGGGATCCCTGTTGTTCACAGAGATTTCAAGTCCACCAACATACTCTTAACTGAACAATTTGAAGCTAAGGTAACTTATTAGTGACATAGTTGATTCGCCTGGATAAGAATGTAACTATATTTATGCTGTTGCTTACTCTTGTTTATTAGATCTCAGATTTTGGTCTTGCTAAGCTGATGCCCGAAGGTCTGGAAATTTACGTCACAACCAAAGCCCTTGGCACTTTTGGATATTTTGATCCTGAGTACACATCGGTAAGCATATTTGTATGAGTCTTGTTTTTTGGGCCTTTATTATAGAGATCAGATGGCATCCAATAGGTTTAGACTTTAGATACAAGAAGCAATCCTCATTTATGCATGAAGAGATTAACTATAGTTGTTGTCAGACATTCTACTGACATAAATGTTCCGAGCCTACCACAAAATCTCTATATTGTGTTTGAGCTGTCCATTTTTGTCACTACTTTGTGTCTTTACGACACCTTATGCTAAATGAAATGCTCTGTTGGAGTTATGTTGAATAACTTTTCTCCTGCTAATTTGTTTGAAGCGGAACGACTAAACTCTCTAGCTAAATTCCGACGTTACTTTTCAATTGTTTCACTTACAGCATAGGATGTCCTTGCAACCTGATTAACAAAAATTGATACGAAGATTGATATATTTTTTTCTATTGACCTCAGACAGGGAAACTAACTTTACAAAGTGATGTGTATGCATTTGGAGTTGTTCTTCTTGAACTCTTGACTGGACGCAGAGCACTGGACTTGAGCCAGGTACCCACCAATCAAAACATAGTAATACAGGTACACGATTGATGATAACTTCCTACCAGATTCTTAATTAGTAACTTTGTTCTATTTAAATAGAACATTCAACACTAATTTCTTATTCACTAGGTGAGGCATATACTGAATGATCGTAAGAAATTGCGGAAGGTGATAGACCCTGAGATGAGTCGAAATTCATACAACCTCGATTCGATTTCCATGTATGCCAACCTAGCATCGCGTTGTGTCCGTCATAAAAGCACTGAGAGACCCTCGATGGTGGATTGCGTTAAGGAACTTCAAATTATTTTGTTTACTAATTCAAAAGGTCTGCGGACGGGATTGCATTTGTTCAAAATGCAGCCAAGAACAACCTGAGATATTGGTCTCTGAGGTGGGGTATTCTTACAGTTTAGTTCGACAAGGTTTTCTTTAGGCTGCCTTAAGTTTTAATTAATGTACACATGAAAATGAGTACTTAAGAGTAAGTTCTTGTTCTGTTGGTTTGATGGTTGAATTCTCATGTCGATGTGGTGTTTGTAAGATAGGATACTCTACAAGTATCATTGTTGACCCTTGTAGAGTATATTGTGATCTAGTAGAAGTGGATAACGATGGCATTTGAGACGAGAAAAGTTTTCAGAGACAGTGTATAATCAAGGTACACATGAATATGAGTACTTAAGAGTAAGTACTTGTTCAGTGTCATTGATGGTTGAATTCTCATGTCGGTGTGGTGTTTGTAAGACAGTTTTCTTGAGGCTTTAAGGAATGCTCTTCTCCTCGGTAATATGTGTGTACTTATTTATTGGCTTTTCAGTGGGGTTATTAACCCTCAATTGTTCTTGTAAACCACTTGCTTCCATATTATGGGCTTCTGAGGTCAGAGACGTGTAATCCTTTTCTATACTTTTCAACTTTGAATAAGATTGATAGGACCATGACGCATATCTATGAGGTTCAGCCCCGTTCAGGGTAGTGAAGATAAAACATACCAAAATCCACTGTTTGCCGAATTACACCTTAACGACCCAAACCCATCAACGGACAAATGTGCGACCAAACTCAACCATACCAAAGTATAAGACCCAAGACCAAACTCAACCATACCAAAGTATAAGACCCAAGACCAAACTCAACCATACCAAAGTATAAGACCCAAAAACTAAAGCTCTCACAATACTGATCACACCTTAACATATCTGCAGTTCACTACCATACCATAATCTACAGTTCGCCGAATTACATCTTAACGTATCTAGCACCGTTCAGTTCTTCACTTTCAATCGATCAAAATACATTTTATTATATAAAAACAATTAGAAACATTATGTAGCCACCTCTATATTCTTCTAATCAACATGCACAAAAATTTGCAGCACTCTGTACAATGAGACCGACAGCCTAAAGCAAAACCAATTTCTTCAGCCAATTCTCTAAGAGGCAGTAACTCTTGAAACAAGATAGATAATAAATGACACGTATGCTGCTATAACAACGAACACCAATGAACCAAACAACATTCCAGTCACTTCGGCATGGAGAAAATGCAACAGAAGGTAACCATTTATCACCATCACCAGACCAGCCACAATCCACGCTGCCATCTACAGCACGAAACCATCAGCCACTGGTTAGGAATTTCTTTGAGAGATCAAGTTTATACATAAGCAAAATTTAATAGCTCAGACTCAGTTAGTGGTAGCATAACTGAAACATCTAACTGTGTAAAGGGACAAGAAACCATTCTGTTTCAATAGATCCGTTAGGCAGAAAAATCAGAATATAACAAAGATTGCTCTGTCGGGTTCACCAAATTTATTTTATCATGGGAAGTGAAACTCCATCCACTGATTTTACGGAGTTCTCAACATCTCTGATGGTAAGTATTTGCCAATACAATTATATGTTAATCTCCGGCGAATGCAAACTATTTCTATGAAAATAAGGATAAGGAAGATAAGGGGCCTGTTCCCTGCAAAATTTCCTAACTATATATGCTTTGTAGTTGCTTCAAAACCAAGATGATTTTTAAACTAACATATATGTCAGGAACTCCAAAGTGGTGGCATATGTGTATGCCAGGATCCTGTTGGGTAGGAACTCTTCATTTTATGACTATCGATCACTAACACGTTTTAATTTATGTTATTAGCAACATTTTTGGAGGCTTTATATCCATAACCTATTGAAGATAAAAGTCTAATGCACTGGATATTCATCGCTATATTACGAGGAATCAAACACCAGAAAGATGAAGGTAACTGCTTACCTTGATACTGGGACCAATTTTAAAGGTACCCATGATTTTCTCCTTTGAAACCAAGTAAAGAAGTGGAATAAGTGCAAATGGGATTTGAACAGACTGAAGAACATTAAGCCATTCATTCAAGACATCCAAAGAATCTTCAGAATGGTTGAAAATAAGGGCAACAATTACGGTTGGGATGATGGCACAACTTCTTGTGATCAATGCCCTCAACCATTTTTTCAAACGAAGATTGAGAAAGCCTCCCATGATGAATTGACCTGCATAGGTTCCAGTAAGGGTACTACTCTGCCCTGCTGCTAATAAACCAATACCCCAGATGTAGAGAATCGGAAGAAGTCCTCCTCCATACTTCTCTTCTAAATATTGCCCTGCATTAACAAGGCCTATATTGTTGGATTTATCTGTACCGTAGAACGCTTTTGCAAACACAGTTGTCACAAACAAATTGATCATGAAGGAAATGATGAGGGCAACAGTTGCCTCAATTGAATAATAGTTCAGGGCTTCTTGAACCCGTCCTTTCTTTTCAATGTCTATTTTCCTTGACTGCACAAGTGCTGAATGCAAGAAGACATTATGAGGCATAATAACACAACCCACAACACCAACCGCTTGCCTTATGGTTCTAGAGCTAAGTTTTGGAACCAAAACACCTGCAAAGAAAACACAATTCAATTTGCTTTCGGTTGTACAAAAGAAGAAGGAAATAGAACAAGTTTATGCTCACATACATACCTATCAGAAGTTCCTTTCCACTAGGTTTGGTTTCACCAAACATCCAGGCAAATGAAATTGCCATTGTTCCAATAAGGATAGCAAAAACAGCTTCCAGTTTCCTTACTCCATAGTTCTCAAGAAACAAAAAGAAAAAACTGTTCATATAACCAACTGCCACAACTCAGAAATCCATCTTAATGAACTAAGCAACAAAAAGAACAAGATCAACAAAATGGCAAAATTTAATATGAATTACTGAGTAGTACCAAGTATAGCAGAACGGAAATTTTGAAGACCAAAAACCATGATTTTAAAGCAACTCCATCAAACATCTCTATTTCAATCATTTTACACCTTAAAGTCCTATGGGGCAAATTTTCAACATCTATGCATCCTAGGATGTTCAATTTTATGTTCTTACACTTTACATTGTGTTTGCACACTGCAAATCCCTATGACCCGAGTTCAAAACTTTTCAGTATTTTCACAACGATATGTAGTCATTACTGTGTGTGCATCTGTGTGCACATTAGACCTCTGAGATCAAAATTCGTCATACCCTACTTCCTATTCATAATTTTTAAAAAATATAAAAAATGACAAAGTAATAGCAAGGGGTTGAATCATCTTACCAATCAGATGCAGTAATGAGAACACCAACCCAAAGAGGCAAGTAACCATTACTCAAAATCTTAATAGCAATAGCACTTCCAATAACTTCTTGAATATCAGCACCAATTAAAGCCACTTCAGCCATAACCCACAGCAAAAGACTAACCCATTTAGGATATTCTTCTCTACATAATTCAGCTAAATGTTTACCAGTAGCAACACCAAGTCTAGCTGATAATAACTGAATCAATAACCCCATCATTGTTGCCCACATTAGTAACCATAATAATGAATACCCAGCAATAGCTCCTGATTGTAGATCTCCTTCTAAATTCCCTGGATCTAAAAATCCAATACTCATTAAAAACCCAGGTCCTGTAAATAACCATAGTTTCTTCCATGAAAATGGTGGTGTCACTGAATAATCTTCAATTTCTAATGTTTCTATTACTACCATTTCACATGATTCATATGCCTTCTCTTCTTCATCTTCTTCAATTTCTGGATTTTTTTTAGTCACTAATAACAAACTATGTTCTTCTTCTTCTACTAGTACTACTGCTTCACTAAACTGAGAAGCCATTGCTGAATTACTGTGATTTCTTTCTTTTTATCTAGAAGAGCAATTTTATAGAAGAGACTAGAGAGGTGATGAAATACTGGGGGACCTAACTAATTTGTGTACTAGGATTCAACAATGTCTTGTTTTGATTGTAGGGTAGGCTGGTGGACAAGTGTGAGTCGTTTTCTATGCCATTACTTGAAAGAAATTTAAGAGTGTTGGTGGAGAATGAGGACATGACATTGGTATCCGTATGGTTAGTCTCTCTCGTCTGGTCAGTGACTCGATCTCCATTTCTGTCGTTATATTTGTTCTAGCAGATTTATAATGGCTTTTGTAAGGGGGTCCTAGTTTGCCACCCGTGTTTATTTGCCTGCCTACCTGCGTTTATTTATAAACCGTCGGAGGCCACGTCTTGAAACTATCTACAAAGTTAGCAATGTGTATTGGTAGTAACAAATGTAAAAATGTGAAAACTACTGCTAAGCAGTAGCTCCATGTTCTGGTTACCAACTTTCAAAATGGAGTAGTCCCAATCGAAATTCTAGATTCCCCAAATTCGTCCTCCAATTTTTCCCTTACACTCACGCTGACATAAAAATGGACCTTCCTGTTTTTGTAAAGGGTGGGGCACTTGTTAAATTTTTGGGATGATGCCACAAATTATTAGATACCCCAAATTTATCCCCTAACTTTTCCCCATATTCACATTAACATAAAAATGGTCCCTCCTGTTATTCTAAGGGGTGGGGTACTTGTTAAATCTATAATGGGGAATGATGCCATCTATTGAGGGAGAAAGTGGGGGAGGATTTTAGGGGTTATGTAGGAGCTTCAAGTCCTAGGTCAGGATCTTTTTGATGGAGTAAGTATTAACAGGCATAACAACAACAACAATGGAATATAGAAGGATTTTGGGGGATATGAAAAGAGTAAAGAATGGCAGGGAGTTTTGAAATTCAAACAAAGGAAATGTATTTATCTGTTTTAGAGTTTTTAACAATCAATCACCGTCCATTAGAAGTTGCTTACTCATTAGAAATTTGCATTAAGATTAGATAGAAAGGTATAAACATCTGCATATATATTGAAAAATAACCAAAATATTTAAAAAAAAATCCATAACTCTTTCTTAGTTTTCCTATCTGAACTTAATACTAATCTCTTCAGTGACAAAATCCTCTGCAACATCATTCCTTAAATTACTTGGGGCTAAAGAGGATCAACAATCATAATAAAACTAAAAAGGTTGTCATTCACGTATAGTTGCAAAGGATAAGCAACATGCATGGCCTCAAAAAAGGGATTAGGAATACGGTAATACGCACGATGTAGTTTCCTATAAGAACATCTATAGATAAAAACTCGATTGAGTGGAATGGGATATGAATCCATAAAAATAAATGGCAGGACTTCAACAATCCATAAGAAAAGTTTTATTTTCAAGAATGTTAAAGAAAAGAAACTTAGAATAACCATTGAGAAGAACTTAGTGGGGTTTAAATAGGATGATTACAAATGTTTAATCTTCTAATCCGGTGGTAAAACCTCACTGTTTTTATTGAAAATATTAGTATCCATTATCATTAATGAGTATTCTTAAGTTCCAATAAGGGAGAAAACGAAATAACTGAAATTGGTTATCTATGTCGTAGATGCGTTCTGACTGAAAAAGATAGGTTGCGAATAGTAGGCCTGTAGCGGTTTCTGTCTTATTTTTCCTTTTTTGAATTTAACAAAAATGATTTACTTATTTGGACATGGTCAATAATATATAGGGTCATGGTTGCAAAGTACCCCTTAACCATCACTGGAACCACTATTCAGTTAAAACTGGAAGGAAGGGAAACAAAAAGATAGATGGAGAATTTTATGCAGCCAATCAAAGGATGTGGCCAGAACGCTCTGTCAACCGAAGCATTCTTTTACCCATTGTTTTTTTTTAGCATTGCAACTAATACAAATTATAAAATATCTTCTACGTTACATATATTCTCTTTCCAAAAATGTCTACATTCATGTTGCATTTACAGTAAAGAAGCAACTTTCATTTTCAAAACTGCATTTACAGTAAGCATCTTCTCCTGCACTTGCATAAATTTCTAAATTTTTTTAACTTTTAATCATGCAACTCTCATTCAATAGGCATAATAATAGGAGTAAAGGTACTGAAAATTCTCGATTATTTGTTGTGCCTCCACCAGAGAAAAAACTTCTAAGCCTCTCACTCCTAAAATCATCAAAAAATTTAAGGGTAATCATGATGTTTCCCTAATTGGGAGATTCTTTTCAACTGATTTTTTTTATATAAAATTAGCATTGATAAAGCTTTAAAATTCAAATGGGGGTAAAAAGACCACTTTCAAAATAGATTCTATTGGAGAAAACCTCTTCCAACTGACTTTCGTTAACCATGAGATCATGAATGATGTACTGATTTTTGGACCATCGCATATTTGTGGATCATGTCTTTCCCTCTTATTGATTGCTACCCTGGAATGAAAATAGATAGGCATGCACTGAAATTAATCTTAGTCTGGGTTCAATTCATGAATGTAAACCTTTCCATCAAAAGTATGTTATGGCTCAGATTGCATACCATTTAGGAATGGTAACCTCTATGCGTCTGAGAAATGCAAAACCAATAGGAGACGAACTAATGTTGGCAGAAGTACAACTAAACATAGAAAAACCACTCATCTTTACAATGAGGGTCAAAGTGTGTCATAATCCATACTTATACTACACCAATCTTCCACATAGGTTGTGTACAAACTGCTATAGGCTGGGGCATATGGTTGATTCTTAAGCTGTCATCTTGGGAAATCAACTAGAAGGAATCTATGGCATGAAAGGGGACTCGGAACCTGAAGAAACTGAATCATAGAGATGGGCATCAGAGATAAAGGTGCTAATAGGAGACCAAATAGATGTGGACCTGATGTCTAACGCAGCAATGGAAACACCAGTAAATATCTCGCCTACTTCAGTTCTACATGGGGAGAATATTTTGGTGGGTGCTATCTCGTCAGAACATTCTGTGGCTGAAACAACTGAGATGGATTTATTGGAGTTGGTTACTACAACTCAAATAAACATTTTACTGGAAAAAAGACAGTTATTGGATATTTCTCAAACCCAACAAAACTTTATCTATGAAGAACCTGATAGCAATACATGCCTTCTTCATGATGTGGTTGTTTAGACAAAAAATCTCTTCAACTAAACAACCAATCACACTCTTGTATGTAAATTAAAGATTGAAATCGAGTAATAAAGAAACATCCTAATA
>JAJJMC010005141.1:2745413-2792236 GCA_023531435.1 Papaver californicum
CGTGTCTTCCTATCCTTATAAACTTCTTTCATCTCGTTCATTAAAATGATATGAGTACTTATTACTTTTACTTTCTCGATCAAACAACATTTAATGCTATTTGTTTTGTTCAATGTAATTCAGCTTTCTCGATCTTACGTGTCCTTCATGCAATTCATCGTTCAGCTTTCGGGAAATGTTCCGTATCTATTTGATATTTGATTATGTGGTTCTCGCTCTTTTTAATTTGATTGCTTCCTATCTTAATCTTCTTCCACGTGTCGTGCTTCTTTATTTTACTAACAGTGGTAAACCAAAAACTGAGCTCGAAGGATGAAAAACCATATTTTAACTTTGACCTGGCTGACGACCACTTCGGTTTCTCATAAAAAGATTAAATTTTTTACACACCAACCAGAGAACCAATGAGAGTATCTGACAGTTCAAGAACAACATTTCAGATATCATTCGCCGATTCACCGAATCCAATCGAGATAGTAAGTTCATTAGGTTCTAATCTCCTTGACCAAGAGAGCTTAAACTTAGAAATTCAAATCAACCAATATGGATCCTGTATGAGAAATAAAATGGATTTACTAGAGAATGCAACAACAAATCCTTCCAAAAAAGACAATCTTGCTGAAAATGTTGTTCTAGTTAATACGGAAACAAACAAGGGGATCCTGGTAAACAAAAATATACTTACAACTGTTATGAAAATTCTCTTATTTACATTTCAATATTTTGAATAGACACCCTGTTTGTTTTCTTTCAATTTACAATAGATTTCCTACTTTTAAAATTTCCTAAAGAACAAAATAATAGCCCTGCATACCTCTTTTGATAGAATAATTTTTTGATAAAAATTCACCATACTTTAAACATGAAAATCCTGGCTTGGAATGACCAAAGATGTGGATAAAAAAAAAACTAAGCAACACTTCAATTTTAGGGTAAACAATAAACACCCAAACATAGTTTTTTTGTCAGAAACAAAAAATAAAAGATCCGAAGTAAGAAATTTTCTCTCAGATTTCCCCAATTTCTTTTGTGTGGATCTAGTGGGTATAGGAGAAGGGATATATATATAGCTTGAATTGATGGTTTATATTATGAAAACGTTCATTCTAATATCAATATGATAAATGTGATTGTCAGAACTAGTTTCAGTGAAAAGGAATGGTTCAATATGATAAATGTGATTGTCAGAACTAGTTTCAGTGAAAAGGAATGGTTGTTGGCAGGTTTTTATGGTTGCCCCTATAAACAATCCAAGTCAGATTCATGGAAATATTTGGAAAAAATTTCATCCAGAGTCAAACTATAATAAAATGGTCTGGATTGTTTTAGGTTATTTTAACCAAACTTTAACAAAAGAAGATAAACAAGGAGGAGCTTATTATGTAGAAAGTAAGGTTGAACCCTTTAAAAAAATTCTGCATAGAGCTGCTCTTGAAGATAGGATGTGAAGGAGGTAAATTTACCTGGAAGAACCATAGAGAAGGGCCGGAAAACCTTCAAGAAATACTTGATAAAGGAATGACAAATGTAGATCGGCAGTACCAATTTAGAAATACCACTCTTAGAGTTCTAATCCCAGTAAGCTTAGACCATATAGTCCTCTTCTTTTACACTTGGATTCTTCTGCTCAAAAGAATCAGGCTTACTTAAAGCTTTGAAACTTGGTTAAAAGAAAGGTCTTGTATTGAACTAAGCAATAACTGTTGGGATAAGGACTCCACTAATCCTACCGAGACATTGATTAAGAATTTGGAAAACTTAGAAACTCAACTTAACTTTTGGAAGATTTTTTTTTTGGATTGCCTAGGAAAAGAAATAAAAACTTTGATTTCTGAAAGACTGAACAAATTAAAACCAAATATAAAAAATATAAGATAGGGATATTTTATGTTACCTCTCCTTCAAAGATTGCTAATTAGAGAACCTCTCCTAAAGATTGAATATTAACAAATCCTCAGTTAAGTTTTCCAATTAGCTGACTCAACAGTAATATACATGTGATAAAAATAAAATAAAATCATAAAATATCCAAAATAACCTCATCTTCACCAAATTAATTAAATCCAAAAAGCAAAATTAGGGCATCAATTAGGCCATTTCAACTCTATCTACATCTACGGCATCCCACTCGAGCATTTACTCGAACACTATGTGTGCAACTCTGGCTGTTGATTAGGCATGAATTGCTTTAAATCACCACACTCCCTTCCTGCAAATGATTATAATATTCAACAAAATATCATTCATTAACACATTAACACATTCAATCATCACCATCTGCAACTTCAATTCACGCAAACACAAATTCGAATTCAAACCCAATCTTATTTCTGCCACCAACAGTACTCACGGTATCATCTTTTCTCTAATCTTCCAACCCTTGCTTGTTAGTCGGTCTCAAGGCTATTGTAGCGATGCAACAGTGAAACTGCAGAAGTGAACCGAGAGAAAGATTGAGTCAGATCTGAGTATGTTGGTTGATGTGAAGAGAAGGTTGTGAAAGAGGAAATGAGTTTGTTCTGCTGTGAGAGAATATAAAGGAATTGGTTGTTGCTGTAGGAATTGAACAACGAGAAGGTGATGAATGGTGGAGAAGATTTGGGTATGAATTGCTGTGTATTCGAAAGAAGGAGATGTCGAGAACAAGTATAGGCTGATGGGCAAGTGGTTCTGAGTTAAACAGGGAGAAGGTGGTTGATATTGTGAGTTGATTTTTGAGAAAGCAATATAACAAGAAACCTCTTTCTAATTCTTCCATGTTATCTTCATTCAACACAAAATCAGTGGTACTTGTTCGAATCTGAAAATTCAGCTCCACCAATTTCTTCTTTCATGTCTTGTATTTATTTCGAACCCTAGGCAGAAAATTACCAGCAAACTCGAGGCTGACTTTCTCAAATGACTTGTGATATATGGGATAATGGCTTCTCCAAATGTTATCACGTGGCTGGACTTTGTTTTTTTGGGAAAGGGTACTTTTTCCATTTAACAAAAAAATGCCACCCGTAGATACCTTACGTGTAATCCGTTTGGCAGATACCTTAACGATACGAGGTTTCATTAATATTCAATCTCCGGGGATATTTTTTTAATTAGTAATTTTTTAAGAGGAGGTAACACAAAATACCCCTATAAGATAATATCGACAAGAAAATGCATAATTTAGAAAAAATTTATGCGCCTTTTTTCTGACTACATGAATCACTCCGAACAAATTCACGAATTAAATTTATCATATTACGATCAAGTGGAAGATAAGAATCATCATTTTGTACTTTATTACAATAAGATGTACAGAGTCACGTTGTTGATACTATGATTAAGAAGTTTGTTGATGAAATCAATAATTTTAAATTCATATTTAATATATGTTAAAAAAATAAATAAGATTAAAAACTATATATTTATACCGAATTTTGAATTTTGAATTAGTATATATAACGCATGATCGTAATATGATCGGATAATTGGCCGAATTTATCTTTTACATAGCCGATTTGTGCACGTATTTTACCAAATCTTATTTTTACCGCTCGACAAATTACTAATTGATATCGTATTAAGAGCAAGAGTTATGGGTAGAATGTGCGCCTTCAAAAGGAAGGAGTTCACCAAATTAACTCTAATTTGATGTCACTAAGGGTAGGGGATAAACCCACTTCAACTCTTTCAAATATTTATTCGATCAAATGAGTGGGTGACAGTCTAGTCTAAACGGGTGATGTTCAGTCATCCAAGCCGAACGGTTGAGGTTTTCCCGTCAAAAAACCTAGACGACTGATCATCACCCGTATGGGTTAAAAGTTGAAGCCGATCACTTATCTGGGTATTTTACATACCCAAACGGTAAATGATCAGCCATCTGAGAGATAAATTCAAAAGAGATTTCACCCACACGGAAGAACTTCATTCGTATGGATTTAACTGAGCGAAGAAACTTCATCCATCCATAAGAAACTTTAGTAGAAACGAAAAAACTTCATACGTCTAGTCTTTTTATATCGCTAGCCCACGATCCTATATTCACTCACTTATCATTTTAAAAGGATCAGATAGACCTATTTAATTTTATTGTACAACATAATTCCAAATGGCATTTGCATTGAACTAAACTAAATCTAATACAACAAAAATTTTATATCTTGTAATGATTGTAATTCTTCGGAACAATTATTAGTTCACCTAGCTAGTAGCAGAATTACCTCTCAACCTCTTCTTCTCATTGATTCAGCTTCCCACTGTCTCATGACTTGTAGCAATATCTCATTCCATGTATCAATTGGTCCAGGCAAGCACCAATGAACACAATCATTTTGTACACGATCTTTAACTCCTTGGGCAAACGGATTTGGGTACATGTAAGGACCAGGGTGCCCGTCCGGTCTCATGAATGCTATCTTGGTCACATCCAGTGCTTCAATTCTTAATCTGTCCAGTTCGATTACCTTGTTTTTGGCTTCCTCAATCTCTTCTACTTCAATGTTCCTCATATCAGCATCCATTCCCTCCAAAGCCTTTTCTCCTTCTTCAAATGGCTTCTCTCTAGAGCAAGCTCCATTTTTGTCCCATTCGCCTTCAAAATGCGCAGGCGAAAATGTTGTAAGAATTACATCAATCTCGTTTCCGTTGGTAATACTCCTATCAGTTATGGCCTTGAGGGAAGTCTTTACAGCTTTCCTTAGTACATCGAAAAATCCAATCTCAGTATGGTTATGACCTTCACAGGCATGACAACCAAGAACCGAATCATTCTCATAATAAACCGCTGGATGAAGGAACCAATGACCCACCGACAAAACTAGCATATCGATTTTTTCCAGATCTAATGCCCATCGGTCATCAACGGAATCCAAAAACAATTTGTTAAAATTGAAACCAGTTTTTGATTTCTCAATCCCCTTGACAAGAAATGGTGACCAATAAATTGATACATTAACATTGTGTGAAGAGAAATGCCATCTTCTAAACTTATTATCATCACCATTTGTATAGACAAGATCAGGAAGTGACACACTAGAAAGTAAGCAAATTAAAGATTCCAATTGGTTTCTAGCCATTGAATCACCAACAAAAGCTAAATGCTTATTTTCAAGTAAACTAAGAAATTTTGTTGGTTCAAACCTTGGTAGTTTGCATTGACTAGGCTTCCATCTCCAATATAGATAACCTGAATCTGGTCTACCATGACCCATACAGTTTTGACCATCTTTGATTGTACCACAAGTAGTACCATTATATAAAGGACCCAACTTATCTTCAACCCACTCTCCATTACTATAATCACAATCATTGCTCACTTCTTCTACTGCCCAAATTCAAACAAACAAAAATCTTAAAAATAAATATACAGCAGATCATATACCCAAGGAAATGGGTTTTGAGTTTACTGATCAAAAAGTTGACATACCTGGTTTAGGAGGTGTGCTGGCGATGATGGGTTTATTACGAAGATCTTTAGTTATTACTTCATTTTCAGATAAGGAATTAAGAGGATGTAAATATAATCTAAAGATAGCTAAAGGAAGAAGAGCATACAATGCCCAAGGTAACAGCTTTTTTGTGATTGGATATGATTGTTGTTGCTGGTGGTGATGATGATCTTTAAATGGGCTTGTTGAACCCATTTTTTGTATCTTTCTTTCTTCTGTTTTCTTGTTTTAGTTTCTTTGACTACACAGAGAAAATTAAGAATTAGGTACTAGTGGTAGTGGTTCCTGTAAAAATGGGTTTGTTTTATATTGGAGAGAGAAAGAGAGAGAGAGTGGTGAGTGGAGGAGAGATGATTTAGTCAAAGAAAACAGCATCGTGAAGCTCATACTGTTTGGTTGGGGTGTTTGGGAAATGGCCTACTAGTAGAACAAGTGAACAAACTAATATAGTATCGGTAGTTTTCTTGTTTCATACATTATGTTTTCATAATTTTCTCCTTCCCAGTCCCTCAGTCGGGCGTATAGACGCAGAGAATGAGTATTTTCTTAATTAAGTAATCTGTTGGTTTTCATGAATATTCTTTTTTTTCTTCCAAATTAATCCTTACTACCAGTTAAACGTTAGCTGCTCCTAAATCTATGTACGTTAGTGTTTGTGTAAAAACGTATCCATCTTCACTGTAAGAAATTTCAATGATATTAATGGCTAATCTTCTTCTCATAGTAATTAAGATGTGAAGAATCTGCAAAACATAAAAAAAAGTTCTGATGTCTAAGTCGGTAATTATGTTTTGTATGAGTTTTTGGGATTAGATACCTTACCTTTTAGGTTTTAGGTGCTCCATATTTATAGAGTTGTGCAGTCTTGTCTGCCAAGTAATCTGGAATGTTCTAGAACCTTCTTCTAGGGTTTTGGAAGTAGGTCGGCCGGAATGGATCGGTAAAAACAGACCGCTTTTAACAGCTATTTGTATCCAAATATTAGGGTACACACATCGTCCCCTCTTAACCTCCACCATGTCGTGGGGTTAAGAAATTAATTCAAAACCTTTAGTCGCCCCCGTTGGTTGTGTAAGTACTATGAACCATTCGCCCTATTAGTAACAGCTGTATCTGACCCGAAGTATGGTGGATAGTTTACACTTATAGGGACCTAACGTCGCTTCGACTAGTGGTATAGACAACACTAGTACCGTGTCTCTTATATACATATCCGTGGGAGTGCCACCCTATCTCGTATATAGCTCGTGCGTATATTTATTGAGCTTGCCCAAATCCCAGAACTTTGTCTTAATTACAAGCTACGAACCATAGGGGGATTATTCCAAGGATAAGTTCGTCTTTTCACATAAAATACTCCTTTCTTTGTCATCGAAGATCTGCTTCCTTTTTTGAAACATTCTGCATTTGTCTAAGGCTTTTTCCTAACTTACCACTAAGATTTTAGGGACATGAGGATCTAGGGGTGCATATGGTACGGTTCGGTTTTTGACCAAGCCATAACCGAAACCGAAAGTCTCGTTTTTTCATTTTTGAAAACCGATGATTACTATTAAGCAATTCGGTTCGGTTCGGTTCGGTTTTGAACCGACTCGGTTTCGATTTTAAACCGGCCGGTTTTGGTAAGCCGGAAATTTCCAAATATTGTGTGTGGTGCTTTACCACAAACATGAAATTAACCTATCAAACAACACGATCTTAAAACTTATAAGTGTTAAATTTCAAGTGATGCCAAATTCTGTAGAAAACAACATGGATACAATACCCTATAACATTTTAAGCCCACACCAAGTTCTAATCTCCATTAAAATATAACAGACTCAAAACACGTTGTATCCTTCTCTTCCTTTTGGAGGACAACAAAATTACCTATTTATTCTCAGAAAATAAAAAACAATAACCTAGATAGCTTTGCGAGAAAGCAAATTGAATAGTCTAAACCTCTTTTGAGATGAATACACCTCATGTTGAATCAGCTATAACTGTAATCATCCAATATACATATTATTAGCATCTATGTACCCATTTACCCGAACTTGCAGGCCTAAAAAGCACAGTGTTATATCTTTGGCTAATTTAAAGCAAAACATCGGATACATACATTAAAAAATAGTAAATGGAAGTATGAAAAGATGGATGAAGTAGATACAACCAAAAAGTTCTTCCAGGGCAGAGCTTCACTAGTGATTTTAATGAACTGCTTCCCCTGTTAACAACAAAAATCTCAACGGTTCAAATATTTTAACCAATTTTAATAAAATTTCACTTAGAAGGATTTCAACAATCAACCGAAATTAAGGAGGATCTTACTTTAAGCAAGGCGTCACTTCCAATAATGCAACCGAAATTTTGAGTAACACAACAAAGATCAAATCCATATTCTGAAATGAACAAAATGAAAGGTAACTCATACAATCAACGAATCCAGCATCCCAACAACAAAACCCTAACTCTTTATACAACAATAACAATAATTATACTTTGGAAAAATTAAGAATTAAACCGAAAAATTCAACTCAAGAATCACTATCACAGTTGAATCTGAACCGAAAAATAAAATCAATAAGTATCAAGCCATAATTTGATATAGCATAATAAAACCCCCAAATTCCCAAAAAAACAAAAACTTTGAAAAGAAAAAATATAAACCCTTAAATTAAAACAACAAACAAGAAGAAGATAAGAAACCCAAGTTTTAAATCACAAAGAAAACCCTATTAAAACACCAAAGATTGAAACCATAATATACAGATCTGAAATTACTTTATTACATAAGAAAAAGATAGTCGAGATAATTATTAAGGTGAGGTGAGGCAGAAATTAGGTTTTCGAACTGAGAAAAAAGTGATCGAGAGAAGTGAGGTTGTGAGAGAGAACTGATAGAAGAAGAGGCAGATCGATCAATAGAGATATATTTTGGGGGTTTAATTTTTAGAAACTTACGGAAACAATTTTCCGCAGTCTTAATTAAAGTGGGATCACAACTTAAACTTGATAGGAAAGAAGAAGAAGAAGATGATCGTGATTCGTGTGCAGCGTGTGCTCCTCTGCGGCTCAGGCTCTTCCTCTGCATAGAGAAAAGAAAATCACGAAGGAAATGATATGAGGGAGGAGGAGGAAGACATTAGGTTAAGTTAGGGTAGAAATAAAATCGACGATCTGTATTAATCAGATCCTATCATCCTACGGTGGTTAATAATCGGTTTAAACCGATGGTTTTAGTTCGGTTTTAAGAGTGAACCAAAACCGAACCGAAATTAACCGGTTTTCTTTAATATAAAACCGTTGATTACTATTAGATTTTCGGTTCGGCTCGATTCGGTTTATATTCGGTTCGGTTCGAACCGGTTTTGCCGGTTACCGGTTTTTTGTGCATCCCTATGAGGATCTGCTCCATCCAAAATCACCACGGCTTCTTAAAATTAATTTTTCGCATCACCTCTTTGCTGGTACGTATTTCTCTCATCTTTGATTTCATAATCCATCTCGAGTAAATCCCTAATTGAATTTGGTGTATCAAGTTGAATCCCTAAACCAAGATTTTGGGTTTTTTTTCTTCTAATTTCTCGCTTGACTCGGCAACATTTCACCGGAGAAAACTTGATTTATTGTTCCATTGATTATTTATAGGTCATTAACCTTCATCTTCTTCGTTGCCTTATGTCATATGATACAAGTATAACATTTATTGAGTGTTGAATTGATCTTCTAGTGAGAGAATAAAGTTAATAAGATGAAGCAATTCAATCCCTGCAGTTATCTAGTGAGTCTTGTCTTGATATTGACCACTCCATCACCTCCATCTACTTGTATTTCACTCGCAGGAATGAACCCTCCGTTTTCAAATACCGACACTGACCTGGAGCAATTTAGGCGATTCATTCCTGGTGGTAGCTTACGACGCATTCCAAATGTTGATTCGCTTTCTAATGAGGAAGTTCGAACCATGTTCAACATTCCAAAGTCTGTTAAAATCACCAACATGAAAAGCATAACTGATCCGGTACATAAAGACGAGGTGGTAGCCAATCTTTATCAGCTTGCTTGTGGCCTTCCAATGCCTATAGATCCTTTTACTTGTGCACTCCTTAATGCATGAGGGATTTCGGTACAACAAATGCATCCATCACTTTGTCTTGCTTTGAAGCGGGTACTCTCCATATCCAACACCTATCTTCGTTTCATACTACCCGTAGATGTTCAAAAGTTTATAGTCCCATCCGGTCGACAAGTATCCAGCCTTCAATAGAAAATCTTTTCTTGTGAATGTAAACAAAGACATGTAAGATTCCGGTTTGATGGATTCCCCACATGCTATAGAGGATGGGATAAAAATTTCTACAAATTTCGAAAATGTCAAAAAGATCGTAAGGAAAGTGTCCCTACAATCCCAACTGGTAACGTCCATCTTATCTACTATTGGAGCTATGTATAAGTCTTTTCTACTGATCTTACGTTATCTAATTAATCTTTGATGCTTGACAGACTGACGAGACCTATTTGGTCAATATCTGCCGTTACGGCCGCGATAACGGCGATATTCAAGGTATCGTTTCAAGAGCGCGACGAATCTTTAAATATCGCCGTATCGGCCGATACGGCCGAGATTCGCCCGATATTCAAAGTATATGCTTGTTGTTTAATCTAGATTTTTGGAACTTTGAACTTAGAATTATAATATACTAATATGACCTCTTTTTAAACTATGGTTGTTAAGATTCTTGGTAATAAATCAATAAAAATATAGTTAATTCTTGCTATTCACATGTATAAAATTTGGATATAAGATTTGAGACTTTCGATAATTCACCGATAATATCCCCGAGATATTGTTATCAAGGTGTCAAGGTCCCGGCCGAGACGAGACCGAGATCCGAGATTAACTACATTGGGCGAGACTGTGTAATAGCTGTTCTTTGGAAGTTACCCAGATAAACTCCTTCCCTGCAAGAATCATATCTAACACAATTCATTCAATCATTCACATATTATTTCAATCATTCATCAACCCAAAAGCAACAAGTTTCGACAATAACACATTCTTCATATCTCTCGACCAAACATAATCAAATTCAGACCCATAGTCACATCCAGCGATTAAACCATCTCTAACTGTTTCTTTGCTTCACTCGAGCTTCGACTGATTCCTTGAGTTCATACCCACTTTTTTAATTCTTTTCTCCTCCCTGTCTTCTCCTTAGTTTCTTGTTGTAAACCACAACCAAAATTTTACCTAACTCGAACCATCTGCTACTCTACATCTCGTATTCTTGAGCTCAAACAATCTCTAGTTCTTTGTCTCGTCTGTTGCTCGTTGTTTTCAAATGTTTTTACATAACCCATATTTCTCTGCTTATTCAATTGTGACTTCAAAGCATGAAAACCCCATTTAAACAACATCACGTGTTCTTTTCTCTCTGTCTTCTTCTTTGACAATATACCCATTCTATCTCTGCGAAGTATTTGAAATACGAAAAAGAAGACTGAAAACTACCTTACTTAACTCATCTTCTTGACCTGGCCATAGAGACCCAAACTTCGCCGGCGTGAACTAATCAGCAGCAGCGCCTTCTTGGTTCAGTGAGGATAAAGCTGAATTATAAAATAACATTCCTGGACTCGACCTAGTTTTTCTTAAGTTAATCTTAAAAGACTGGATTTAGGTGCCCATTCACTAGCTTCCCCTAGTAATTCCCTATTTTTGATACAAGTGAAACTTGTGTGTTTACTAGCTTCGAGTTGCCAACACCAAATGACTCCAGGAAATTCCTTTGAGCTCCTATTTCTCTTCTTTTACATCTCATGACTCCAAAGTTATAAATCTCAAAAACAAACGTAAAATACGAAATTTACAAGAAAAATACCAAAGAAAACATAATTAATACCAATTAAGATGTTTTAGACACCTATCACTTTTTATCTGTAATCACAAGTAACCTCCCTTTGACCCAAAGCATTCGGAGGACTCATCAAATTTTGAGGAATCAAGTCTAGTGGTTATGAAATGGGTATTAAGAAATTAAATATACCTGGTGATAAAACATCGTTAAAGGCAGTAGACGCATTATCTTAATTTGGCGAGCTATTATTAACAAATACGGTGTTGGAGAAGTCATTTCCTCTCATGGCTTCTCTCCCTAAAGGGGCCTGAGCAACTTTCAAATTGGAAAAGGACTAGGAGGACCACCAGACGAAATATCCTCGGAAGTTTCAATTTCCATTACAAGATCTTCATCAATAGAACTACTGTTTGCATTTTCTCCGTTTCCATAAAGTCCATGGGAAAATCCATCATCTGAACCACACAAGATCTCTTATTTAAAATATAATCTTTGTTAAACAAACATTGGCTGCGACGAACAACTTGACATATCTTTTCAGACATAGCATCAGGAATATTCATTGTGTCAGTTTGTTTTGAATTAGTCTAGTTTCTGTTAGCAATAAGAGAGGGTCATAGGTTGTTACTATTTTTTAGCCTGCAAAAGAGTAGGAGTAGTTCAATTAGTTTCTTTCCGTTGAGTTTAGTCTATAAATCTGTAATGAGTAGATTCAATAAAGTATTCTCTTCAATCAAGTTTCGATCAATATTTTTTTCATTACTCTTTACAACAATTGGTATCAGAGCTAAAGTATCATGTGAGAGTAAATCATGTCATCTTCAGAAAAATTCGTGACTCCTAAGTTTGATGGTCACTACAATCACTGGTCGATGCTGATGGAGAACTTCTTACGAAGCAAAGAGCTGTGGAACTTGGTGAGTGAAGGGATTCCGTCACCAACAGATGAGCTACAGAGAAGAAATGTTGATGAAGCCAAACTCAAAGATATGAAAGTTAAGAAATATCTCTTTCAAGCAATTGACAGGGAAACTCTAGAAACCATTCTTGACAAGAGCACTTCAAAAGCAATCTGGGATTCTATGAAACAAAAGTACCAGGGATCTTCCAAGGTAAAGAGAGCACAACTGCAAGCGTTGCGGAGGGAGTTTGAAATTCTAAACATGAAGGAAGGAGAAAAGATTGATTGTTTCATGGCACGAACTCTGACAGTGGTGGATAAAATGAAGATAAATGGTGAAACTGTGCTGTCAAGCACAGTGGTAAGTAAAGTTTTAAGATCTTTAACTCCTAAATATAACTATGTTGTTTGTGCAATTGAAGAATCAAACGATTTAGATACAATGACTATTGATGAGCTTCATGGAAGCTTGCTCGTACAAGAACAAAGAATGCAGGGTTCTTAGGAGGAAGAGCAAGCTTTAAGGGTCTTCTATGATGACAGGCCAGAAAGAGGAAGAGGTAGAAGCTCATTCAGAGGAGGTAGAGCCAGAGGGAGAGGAAGATCATACCAAGGCAAAGCTGCTGTAGAATGCTTCAAGTGCCGTGAATTGGGACACTATCAATCTGAGTGTCCTGATTGGGAGAAACGTGCAAACTATGCCGAATACATGGGAGAAGAAGAACTGCTGCTGATGTCCTATGTTGACTCACCTCAAGTCAAAAGAGAAGAGATTTGGTTTCTTGATTCAGGGTGTTCAAATCATATGACCAGCAATAAAGAATGGTTCTCAGAACTGGAAGAAGAATTCAAACACACAATAAAAATGGGCAATGACACCAAAATGGCAGTACTAGTAAGAGGAAGTGTACGTCTTCAGGTTAATGGCATCATTCAGGTAATCTCAAATGTTTTTTACATACCTGAATTGAAGAATAACCTGTTGAGTATTGGACAACTTCAGGAGAAAGGTTTGGAAATTCAAATTCAACAAGGGAAGTGCAGAGTCTATCATCCTACAAGAGGCTTAATCATTCAGACTAACATGAGTGGAAATAGAATGTTTTGCATATCGGCATTACTGTGTCCTGAGAAGAGCTCTATGTGTCTTCAAACTCAAGCTGCATCTGACAAAGAGCCATATCTATGGCATCGTCGTTTTGGTCACTTGAATTATGCAGGGTTGCAGATGCTTGCACATAAAAAAATGGTAAATGGTGTGCCTTCAATCAAAATTCCAGAGAAGCTATGTGAAGACTGCTTGATTGGAAAACAACACAGAGAATCCATACCAAGGCATACCTCTTGGAGAGCAACAAGGCCACTTCAACTTATACATTCTGATTTATGCGGACCTATCAAACCAGCCTCCAACAGCAATAAAAGGTATATCATGAGTTTTATTGATGACTTCTCTCGAAAAACTTGGGTCTATTTCTTACATGAGAAATCAGAAGCCTTTATTACATTCAAAAATTTTAAAGCACTTGTTGAAAAGGAGATTGGTACATATATAGTGTGTCTGAGGACAGATAGAGGAGGAGAATTTACTTCAAATGAGTTTGTGGAATTCTGCAAGACTCACAGCATAAGAAGACAGTTGACAGCGGCATACACCCCACAGCAGAATGGAGTTGCTGAAAGAAAGAACAGAACTATCATGAACACAGTACGTTCAATGCTAGCTGAGAAGAAAGTTCCTAAAAATTTCTGGCCAGAAGCAGTGAAATAGTGTGTGCATATCCAGAACAGGAGTCCAACTTCATCTGTAAAAGAGAGTACCCCAGAGGAAGCATGGAGTGGTGTGAAGCCAACAGTGAGCTACTTTCGAATTTTTGGATGTGTAGCTCATGCACATGTTCCAGATCAGAAGAGAATCAGGCTAGACTCCAAGAGTAAGAAGTGTATATTCTTGGGTGTTAGTGATGAATCCAAGGCATACCGGATATATGAACCAGTTACTAAGAAGATAATTGTCAGCAATGATGTGAAGTTTGAAGAAGAAGAGAATTGGGAATGGGGCAGAATCAAAGAAGAATTGAAGATGGAAGATGATACAGAAAGTATTGAAGAACACAATGAAGAGGAGATCAGTGAGAACATCCCAGGAGGCAGCAACGAGATAGAAGATATGCCCCAACAAGAAACAAGAGCCGAAGAAGCTGCATTTGTAGGGAGGGGTGAAAGAATCAGGAGAAGGCCAACATGGATGGCAGATTATGAAGCAAATGAAGTTGTGTTTGCAGAGGAAGAAGATATGTGTGCAATGATAAATGCAACATCAGATGATCCAGTCCAGTTTGACGAAGCAGTCAAAAGCAAGAAATGGAGAGATGCCATGGCTGCAGAAATAGAAGCCATAGAGAAGAACAACACTTGGGAGTTGATGGAGCTGCCAAAGGGTGCCAAACCTATTGGAGTTAAATGGGTCTTCAAGACCAAACTTAATGAAAATGGAGAGGTGGTGAAGTACAAAGCAAGGCTGGTAGCAAAAGGCTATGCACAGTGCTATGGAGTAGATTACACTGAGGTACTTGCTCCAGTAGCAAGACTTGATACCATCAGGATAATATTTGCAGTTGCAGCACAATATGGATGGGAAGTCTTTCAACTAGATGTCAAAAGTGCTTTCCTTCATGGTGAGCTCAAGGAAAAAGTGTTTGTACACCAGCCTGAAGGTTTCGTCAAGAAGGGAGAAGAAGGAAGAGTCTACAGATTGAAGAAGGCATTATATGGACTCAAACAATCACCAAGAGCCTGGTACAGCAACATTGAAACTTATTTTCTAAATGAAGGTCTTGAAAAATGCTCTAGTGAACACACATTGTTCACAAAATCAAAGGAAAGTAAGGTTCTGATAGTAAGTCTCTATGTAGATAACTTAATCTTCACTGGGAATGATATGAGTTTATGCAGTGAGTTCAAAAGATCAATGATGCAGCAATTCGATATGTCCGATCTGGGGAGGATGAGACATTTCCTTGGAGTGGAGGTGTTACAGAATTCTAATGGCATCTTCATCTGTCAGAGAAGGTATGCGCGAGAAGTGTTGGCTAGATTCGAGATGGCAAATAGCAATGCTGTGAAGAATCCAATAGTTCCTGGTACACAACTGACAAAGGATGAAGGAGGAACAAAAGTTGATACAACTTTGTTCTATTAGGTGGTTGGCAGTCTAATGTATTTAACTGTAACACGCCCAGATTTGATGTATGCTGTGAGCCTTATTAGCAGATACATGTCAAGACCAACAATGACACATTGGCTAGCAGCTAAGAGAATTCTGAGGTATGTAAAAGGAACCATTGAGCTAGGAATTCACTACAAGAGAGCAGAGGGTGGTGTCAAACTTTCTGCATTCACAGATAGCGGGTATGCTGGTGATCTTGATGACAGAAGAAGTACCTCTGGGTATGTCTTCTTAATAGGGTCTGGAGCTGTAGCATGGTCTTCAAAGAAGCAACCAGTGGTGGCTTTATCTACAACTGAAGCTGAATACATTGCCGCAGCTTTCTGTGCCTGCCAGTGCATATGGCTCAAGAGAATTTTGAAGCAGATTGAAGTAGGAGAACATGGAAGCACTGTAATCCAATGTGATAACAGTTCTGCCATTCAATTAGCAAAGAACCCAGTCTTCCATGGAAAAAGTAAGCACATTGATGTGAGATTTTATTTTCTAAGAGACTTGGTGAATGATGGCACTGTGGAATTGAAGTACTGCAACTCTCAAGAGCAAGTTGCAGATGTAATGACAAAGCCACTTAAGCTAGAACAGTTTGAGAAGTTGAGAAAGATGCTTGGAGTGATCAGCGCATCAGAAGTAAACTGAATTTGTGCACTTTCAGTTTAAGGGAGGGAATGTCAGTTTGTTTTGAATTAGTCTAGTTTCTGTTAGCAATAAGAGAGGGTCATAGGTTGTTACTATTCTTTAGCCTGCAAAAGAGTAGGAGTAGTTCAATTAGTTTCTTTCCGTTGAGTTTAGTCTATAAATCTGTAATGAGTAGATTCAATAAAGTATTCTCTTCAATCAAGTTTCGATCAGTATTTTTTTCATTACTCTTTACAACACATTGAACTATGAGCCTTATTCACAAAAGTTCTTTTCGAACGACGAGCGGTATGTGTGAAACGCTTGGGATGGTCTATAGCCAAAGACGGTACCGTAGCTGATGACAGTAGTGACGGTCGTATAGAGAAATTCTTCGACTTACCAGGTAGCTTGTTTGATGTGTCACTTTCCGATGATTATGTTGTATGGCGTTATGATAGAGATCTGAATACTAATGAAATCTCAGCCCCAACACATGTTGTCTATCTTAATCAAAATCCAGGAATTACCATCATTGGCTTTGACTCCGAGTCTTACGACTGTAGTTCTCCTAAAGCTAGGAGCATGAACTCAAATGAGACCTACTGCTGTCAAGAATCATCATCTCTTTCTAGTTTGAAAAGAATTCGTTGAAGACATTATAAGACAAGACCACCAAGAGCCCTAGTTTTTAAGTTTTTAGGTTTTAATTTTGAGAGTAATGGAAGTCGAGTGGTATAACTGGTGTTGGTGGAGTAGATAACGTTTTGCCCGTTAAGAAGTAAAATAGTGTAGAAGGTGGAAGGTGTGGGATGTACACATATTAGTAGTTATGAGTAGAATGATAAATGAGTTTTTTAAATAGATTTTTGAACTAATGGGTAAGTACGTTTTCCAGGTGGACTAACCATTAACATGGTCCGAATTTTTTGAACGGTCCAACAAATTTCCCACCATCCACAATGACTAAGAAATGCCCCTGTTGATCTATGGCACAGTATCTCTAACTGATGAGCTCATGTATTGACTAACAACCCTTTTTTGGTTTCATTCGTTTTTTCAACAAATCCTTCCGGTAACCATTCCGATTTAAATTCAGATGTATTCTCAAATCCACTTGATGTTTTTAATACCCATATAAATATTTGCCACTCTTCTCCAACCCAGAGCTAATCCCATCACTTTGGAGTACAAATTGTATTTTGAGAACCAAGTGAAATGTATAGAACTGAAGATGGTTTTTGATGATTCAACCACTCAAAAAACGAGTGTAGTTTACATAAATGTATGCCTCTAAGGTATCTTATAAGCTAAAATAGCTGATTGAGCAATGCAAATGGGGTTCATTTGCAAATGGAGAAGAAGGATATGAAGAGTTAGATGCCACAATTGCTTACAGAATGGGTTTGAAAACATGGGCTAATTGGGTAGACTCCACGATTGATCCTAATAAGACCAGACTGTTCTTCACTACCATGTCTCCAACACACATGAGGTAAGTTTCGTTTTCAAATCTAACCTTTTAGAAAGGAATATGCACTCAGCTGATCACCATTCTCACATTTCAGAAGTGCAGATTGGCACAATAAGAAAGGTATTCGTTGTTACAATGAAACGAGACCAGTAATGAAACGAGACCAGTACTTAAGAGGGGATACTGGGGAAGCGGTTCAGATAGAAGGATGATGAATGTGGTATCCAGTATGGTGGAAAGAATGAAGGTTCCAGTTTCTTTCATCAACATAACTCAAATATCTGAGCATAGAATTGATGGTCACACATCAGTTTACACCGAGTATAAGGTAAAGTATTAACAGATGAACAAAAAGAAGACCCAAAACATTACGCAGACTGTATACATTGGTGTTTGCCTGGGGTACCGGATACGTGTAATCAATTATTATATGCCTACTTGTAACAAAGAAGAAGAATCACATAAGAACTCTATCAGAAACTCAACCAAATCAAATTGCATAGATATTTTTTGTCGTAAGATATCAAGCGTTCTTTCAGACATATTACGTATTCTTATATATTACTCCTAGAACAGGGCAGCTAATTCATATATACTATGAGTTACAATCTTAAACACCGGAAACGTAATATGATGCTTCGAAAACAAAGATTAGCTTTGGATAGTGAGGCCTGGAGAACTTTCTCCTAGAATCTTCGGTACCATGTTCGTATTTGGAATTTTCCCAACAGTGAGAGAGGCTGATGTCTGAGGTTCATAAGCAGAAGTGTGAACACCCAAAGCATCCCTACCCGAAGGATCGAGATTGTTCGACCACAAAGCATCCCACTTAACAGCATTTGCTGTGCTGCATGCTACACTTGCACCCCCTGGAACAGTTAATTTTGCTGCGTTCTGTACAATTCTTAATTTATTCAACTTCATTCTATTATGAAACAGGTAACATTAACTAGTTGAAAAACTTAAATTGAATGGGCTACCTGTGGGAAACATCGTTCAAAGATCATTATGTAGTAATAGGCTTCTTTAGTTGTAGGAGAATTGTGAAGGAAAATATGCCGTGCATTAAGCATCATTCTATCCTCATCTGGAACAGAAAAATGACACCCACGCAATTAATCATGCACATACTCAAAAGGGGAAAAGATGGATATGAAAACAATTATAAGGCGACAAAGAGAAGAAAAAAAGTACATGGTCTGAAGCATGAGCATTAAGCCCATCGATCCAACTATATCCAACACCATCACTGAATTGCTCCTTCTGTCTGTAGAGAATATGCTGCAAGAGATTGAAAACAATAATATAGTTTTGAACCATGTTCATAAGAAACGAAAGGCGATTTTGGACAATTCTGAAGGTTGGTGGTTGTATTGACCTTTGGGAGGTATGGGTGTTCTTCATCTTCAAAAGCCCTCCTGTGGATCCACTTTTCAATACGCCCCTCATCGCGCTTTATCTGTTACAAATTGGAGAATGCTAAGAGAACATCCATTGTGATAAAATTTAGTGCATCAATACAGATACCACACCCAGATGATTAATACAATCCTAGTTTTGAATTTCAATTCCTCAACATACCATCTTCCATTCTGTATCCATAGCCATAGCAACCTTGATAAACTCTTTGTCTAGGAAGGGCACCCGAGCTTCCAAACCCCAGGCAGACGTTGATTTATTAGCTCTCAAACAATCATACTGATGGAGGGCCTTTATCTGCATTTTCGGAAAACAATATCATTTTGAAGTTCTCTACTTCCACTTTTGGTCTAAGAAAGGCAACAGATTAATTAAATATATTACCTTCTGACATGTCTCTTGATGGAACTCTTCTTTGTTAGGCGCCTTGTGAAAGTACAAATACCCACCAAGTATCTCGTCCACACCTTCGCCAGAGATCACCATCCTGACTCCTAATGCCTTTATCTTGCGAGACATGAGAAACATGGGGGTACTTGCCCTTATTGTGGTAACGTCATGAGTTTCAATATGGTAGATAACATCTTCAATGGCATCGATACCATCCTGCAAGACACACCAAAACATAAATTTCAGAAATCATGATTTTACTGGAAAAGAAAGCAAGTACTAAAACTCTCATTAAACTTGTTAACAGTAGATTTATTTACCTGAACAGTAAAATGGAACTCGTGGTGGACAGTACCCAAATAGTCTGCAACTTCTCTTGCAGCCTTTAAATCGGGTGATCCCTGGAATGATAAGAGCAGTGCACGCGCAGGCACGCACACGATGAGAAAAATATGATATGGAAAGACATTTAAGAACAAACTAATACTTGTACTTGTTGTAGAAACTTCAGCTGCTAAATAGTTTAGGGCCAATCTTAAGGCCAACACAGAATGAATGAAGTTGAGCTCCCCATTGCCAGCCATATAGCGAGCTGTGACAGAAGCAACTAGGGATGAATCTAGACCTCCAGATAGAAGAACCCCAAAAGGTACATCAGTCATTAGTCTCTTAATTACGGCCTGCATGAAGATTAGAGGGAATGTGTGAGTGATAGTAGACAGGTGACTCCATGTAATCGATAAAAGATTGGCTACTTGGAAATCCTGCATTATCAGTAATCTCACATCTCCGAAAGCACGTCTAAGAACCAGGGGATCATATGGAGTAGATGGAATAGCCTCTGAGAACCAGGAAGGGTTGTACCATCTACGCAAACCTCCTTGTTTACTTGAGTACAAGTGACCAGGAGGAAAGCACTCGAAATGTTCACAATCATCGTTTAACCCCTTCATTTCAGATGAAACCCAAATTGAGCCTAACCAAAAACAGGGAAAAAAAATTACTTGAGAGAACAAAATGATTCTAAAGTACTACAAAACAAATCAGCGAGAAATACCGTCAAGTCCCCAGCCGATATAGAGAGAACTAATCCCAATAGCATCCCGGGCAACAATGCAGCTGTTATCACGCGTGTCCAACAATACGAATGAAAAAATTCCATCCAACATGTCGACAAAATTCTCCCCATGTTCCTCATACTATTAAACCAAAACCAGAGGAGAAAAATGTTAGTCGTTGGGATTTTACAGTCTCCAAATGGTAGTAATAAGTAAAAAGTAAATGTCTGAAGAATAAGACTAACTAGATGAGCAATAACATCACAATCACTCCCAGTCCTGAAACGATGATTTGGCAAACTCTTCCTTAACTCCTCATGGTTGTAAATTTCTCCATCCACCTATTACAACCCCACAACAATTATATCACTGCAGACTGCTGCATTAACTGAAAAACTACTTAAGACACGTAGACAAATTCGGTATTTTCCTCTTACCGTTACAGCGATCGACTTGTCCTCGTTGAATAGAGGCTGGTCACCGGAAGTAGGATCGATAATTGCTAATCGTTGATGAGCTAAGAAACTATTCCCATATTGATGGATTCCACTCCAATCCGGTCCACGGTGCTTCAATCTGCAATAACAATAAATATTAGCATCCACTTAGAAACCATGGAGCCAAGCGACCTCGACAGGTTCTCAACCTCCATAAGTCTCATGGATTAGTCAGGTTAAATCCAGACACCAAAGATATCATAAACAAAATATTGGTAATAAAAAGTTTACCATAATTTGTTTTCTTTTTTTTTTCAGGAGAAAGCAATTTTAATCTTGAAGTGCATGGTTCTAAAGTTTTGACAAGAAACAAAGAATAATACTGTCTGTATACATTATTGAGCTAAAAGTTCAATTTTGTGCAATTACAAAATTATACTATATTTTTGCCATATTATTGATAGATGAATGACTAATCCTGTAACTAAGAATCAAAGAACAAGAATGTAAAATTGTCAATCTGTTCTTGATAGAATCAGAGACCCATTTCTTTGTTAAATGGAGAATGAAATCGCACTTACACTTTCCAGTTCTTGAATTGCCTTTTATGTAAAGGAAAAATGACCGTGACTAACACTAACGTACACTTTGCATTTAATGCTAACTTACACTAACATACACTCGGCTAACTGTATGCTAAGTGACACAAAGGGCCAGCTCACACAAGCTAACCTGCACAGGTCTGATGAAGCTGGCAGAAGTGAAATAAGTATTAGCAGAGTGTCAGTTTAGTAAACATTAGTCTTACATGGCTATTATCCCCCCTCAAACTGTGTGGAAGCCAGAGGCCTGACACAAAGTTTGTCCCTAAGCAAAGCAAACCTGGGACCAGAGAACCCCTTGGTAAATATATTTTTTGCCTGATCAATTGTTGAGATATAAGAGACTTTCAGTTTATTTGACTGAATCAACTCCCTCACAAAGTTATAATCAACAGAGAGATGCTTCATTCTTGTGTGAAAGACAGGGTTAGAAGAGAAGGAGATGGCACTAATGTTGTCACATAGAATGCTTGGAGTTCCTGGCAAGAAAATATGCATCTCAGTAAGTAATTTACAGACCCAGATCACCTCAGCTGCTGAATTTGCCAGACTTCTGAACTCAACTTCAGTTGAGGATCTGGCAACTGTAGACTGTCTATTGCTGGACCATGAGATATGATTAGACCCAAAGAAGATACAATAACCCCAGTACTTCTCCTAGTTGTGATGTCATCTTCCCAATCAACATCACTATATCCATGTAGAGCTGTTATACCTTTGGAAAATAGGATCCCAGAGTGTACAATGCCTTTAATGTACCTTAGGATTCTTTTAGCTGCTATCACGTGTGTTGTAGTAGGCTGATGCATATGTTGACAGACCCGGTTGACAGCATATGAGATCTCTGGTCTGGAGTAAGTAAGATATTGAAGGCCACCAACAAGAGATCTTTAAGGTGTTGGATCAGTCAGAAGTGTACCAGCAGTATGTTGCAGCTTGAAGTTGGCAGGCACAGGAGAGGAGCAAGGTTTTTCCCCTAACATTTCATGCTTTTCTAAGAGGTCAAGAGTATATTTAGTTTGAGATAGAAATAAGCAATTGGAGTTTCCTTTGATTTCAAGACCAAGGAAGTAGTGCAAGGCACCAAGATTCTTTATAGGAAAATGCTTCTGCATAATAGAAATAAACTCAGAACAGTAGGATGAAGAACTTCATGTTATCAAAATATCATCCACAGAGACCAAGATGGAAGTAATTCTTGTGCCTTGCTTCTGGATGAACAAAGAAGGATCTGCTGATGAGAGAGTAAATCCATAATCAAGTAACACTTGATTTAGCTAAGCATACCAAGCTCTGGGAGCTTGCTTAAGACCATATAGTGATTTGTTGAGTTTACACACATATGAAGGATTATCTGAGTCCACAAAGCCTTGTGGTTGAGACATAAAAATATCTTCAGATAGTTCACCATGTAGAAATACATTGCTTACATCCAGTTGAGAAATTGACCAGTTAAAGTTAACTGCAACTGAGAGTAGTATTCTAATAGTAGTGGCCTTGGCAACATGACTGAATGTCTCTGAATAATCCAACCCCTCCTGCTGATGAAACCCCTTGGCCACAAGCCTGGATTTGTACCTTGCAATTGTGCCATCTGGATTATACTTCAGTCTAAACACCCATTTACACCCTACAATGTTCATAGATGGAAGGTAGGGAACTTTGGTCCATGTGTTAGCATCCTGTAGTGCATTAAATTCATCAACAAGAGCCTGCCTCCACTTGGGATGTTTGTTAGCTTGGCTGAAACAGGTGGGAGTTGCTGGTGGTATCTTAGCAACAATGTCAGCAGAAAAGGTATACTTGGTAGAATATGTCTTTGGCTTAGTAATACCATATTTTCCCCTTGTTTGCATAGAGTGGTTATTGCAAACTGGAGACACAATTGGGGATGAGGGTTGGATAGAAATATCAGGAGATATTGTGTCTTGATTTGAGATGTGCACAGCTGCAGATGTGGTAGAATGAGACTCTGAGAAGGAAGATGCTTGTGTTGTGGATCAGTAAGATAAGGTTGAGAAAGGAAACACCGATTCTCTAAAGACAACATGTCTGGAGATATAAATTCTCCATATTTTTGGATCAAGACATTTGTATCCTTTCTGGTAAGAACTATAACCAAGAAAAATGCATGAGATGCTTCTTGGGGCTAATTTTTTATTTGCATATGGTCTGAGCCATGGAAAGCACAGAGAACCAAAAGATCTTAAGAAGTGATAATCTGGAGATTTTTAAAAAAGAACCTCATACGGTGTTCTAAAACCAATAGATTTTGTTGGTAGTCTATTTGTAGTGTAATTGGCAGTTGCAAAAGCATCTACCCAAAATGCATCACTAAGACCAGACTGAATAAGAAATGTTCTACCAATTTTCACTATGTGCCTGTGCTTGGACTCTGCTACCCCATTTTGCTCAGGAGTGTGAAGGCATGATAATTCATGTCTAATGCCATGGTTTTCCAGAAAAGAGGTCAACTGATTGTGGAGAAATTCACCTCCACCATCTGTTCTAATTGCTTTGATTAAAGATGATAGTTGATTTTCAATATAAACCTTGAACTTAATGAAAACTTTCTTAAAATCAGACTTGTCACACATAGGAAAGAACCAACAGAACTTAGAAAAGTCATCTATTATTGCAACATAGTATTTATAACCAGTCAGTGACATTACAGGACTTGGACCCCAGAGATCCATATGGAGTAATTCCAAAGGTGTTGAGCTAGAACTAGTGGAACTTTGAAAAGGTAATTTGTGTGATCTGCCTAGAGAACAGGCAGTGCATATAATAGGTTTGTTAACAATTGATGGTAAAGAGAGATGTCTGGAAATACATTGCATTGTCCTAAAAGAAGGGTGAGCTAGTCTTCTATGCCATATCTCAGAAGACAAAGATGATGCAACAGCAGAGTTTGCTATGTGATGGGGTGAACTTTGTAGATGAATGTGTTATAGCCCATTACTGTGATGGCCTTGCAATATTGTCTTGCAAGTTGACAAGTCCTTCACATAATAGCCAGAGGAAGTAAATGTTATAGAGTAGTTGTTGTCTGATGTAAGCTTATGAACAGAAAGAAGATTCTGAGCAGCTTGTGGGACTAAAAGAATGTTGTTCAACTTAAAAACATGTCGTGGTGTGACTTTAAGAGAGGAACCATAGTGAGAAATAGACATACCTTCACCATTGACAGCCTGTATTTTATCAGAACCTCCATAGCATGTAGATGTCTGCAACTCAGCTTTATTTGGAGTAATGTGACTAGATGCTCCACTGTCAGCAAACCAGGGATTTTCTCCCATTATGTTTGCAGAAGCCAACATAGCAGATAGGTTATTTGGAGTATTTGCATTGTTATAAGAGAAGTTTAACCTGTTCTTGCATTCCAAGGCACCATGTCCTGACCTGCCACAGATTTGGCAGACAAGAGTAGAATTGGTTGGGTTTCTTGAATCCATTGTGAACTTTGGTTGTGTATTCGTAGATTTATAACCTGAACCTCTGCTAGTAAAGTGATTGTTCCTTCTTACAAACTGAGGATTACTGGATCTGCCACCAGTATTTGGGTAAATTGAATTGCCTATGTTGAAAGAGTGAAAATATTCCATAGGCCTGAAATTAGAGTCCCTAAATGGTGTTCTTGGAGTATTAAAATGTGTTGTGAAAGCTTGAGTTGAGGAAGTGGTGAGAATGTCAGTATTTCTTTGACTTATTACTGCTTCTTCACTTAGAAGGTTGGTATGAAGTTCAATACAGGATATTGGTGGGTATCTATGCCTCATAGATTTTGCAAAAGGACTGTAGTCAGAGTTTAAGGCAGATAAGGTAATAACTACCAATTCTTTATTTGAAACGAGCTCACAGTTGCAGCTAGCTGATCTGGCAGAATTTTTATTTCATCAATTAGACTTGACATAGGTTTGTTACCTTGTTTGACAGATAATAGTTTTGTGCGTAAATGAATGGAATGTGTTGAAGGGGACCTGAGAAATCTATCCTCAATATTGATCCATAGATGATGAGATGTTGGTGCAGCTGCAAAATAAGCTATAAGTGAATCTGAGTTAGTGCTATTTATCCACATGGTGATTGTGGAGTCCTCATCTATCCAGTCTAGATAGAGAGGATTTTCAACACCGTTAGTCTGATTTCTTGAGTTGATATACTGTTCAGGACATGAGAAAGTTTCGAGGACACAAACACTTTAGATCAATTGAATGAAAGTAAGTGATTATGAAGAGTCATGAGTCTGTTAAAAGATCTTCTTCATTTTGTATAATGAAATGAAAATTATGAAGATTCATACATAAAATTGGTGATGAAGAATGAAAAAACAAACACATGAGAAGGAAATTTAAATCAATTAAGAAGAAAAAATGAATTGCCTACGAGAAAGCTCGAGGAAACGAACACGTTTATCCTGAGAATCATCTGAGGAACCAAGAACTGCTAGTATTTCCACACATTATGATGATGATGATCACAAAAACTCTCTCTCTCTCTGTCGCTCTCCTGAGAAGAAAGTGAACGTAAATACACTCAAATTGGTAATAATAATAGAGGATACTACTGAACCACATTAGTACGTACCATATTCATAGTGCTGCAACGCTAACAAGGACTTCAACTTTTTCAGAGTGAGACGAATAATTAAAAGGGTGACCCACCATCGGGTACCATGGGGCCTACTTGAGACGATAACAACAATGACGAATAACAATGTCATAAAGCGGCGACGGGTATCGCGTCATATGGGAACCCTCCCCCGCTATTGTGTCATCCAGGAGATGACAGTCTATCTAAGAAGATAAACTAGCTCGTAATCTATTAACAAACGCGGATGCACTTTTCTGGGTTCAAATTCTAAAAGCAAGATATTAGAGAAATTGTAGACACCCACTGGATTCAGAAATCTCTAAGTTAGTGATCCAGATACAAAAATGCATTAGAAAGGGCTTATAGTATGTAAATATAATTGAATTATAGTGACAAAGTCATGGAGTGATGATACCAGTGACTTAGGTTCCAAATTACCGATAAAAAAAATGAAAATCAGAACCTTCGTATAATTTGAGAACTCAATCCATGTACAAAGAGATAAAAGGCTTTGAATTAATCCCCAACTCCCATAAGATAATGTATGGGATATGGAAACCTCTCCTGGGACTCTATTGTTTATATAAAAGCATGCACGTCTTATTATATCTCCTCTTACAAGGTTCGTTGATATCCCGAACACATGTGCCATCTGCAATCAACAAGCATAGGATCCTGAACAACTCTTCTTTATGTGTCCCTTCTTGTGAAATATTTGGTTTGCCTCATTAGTAAATCTTCTTCCATCTGCTACCTGGTATCTATCCTCCTTCAATTAAACAATGGATTTGTTGATATTTCTAACACATGTGCCATCTAAAATCATCAAAGAGAGGATCTTGAACACATTTTCTTTGTGTGCCCTTTTTCGTAAAGATTTTGGCTTGCCTATCTAGCAAATTGTTTTCCATATGTGTAACATACGCACTTTTAGCATGACGCATGTTCAAAGATGTGTCATTTGAATGAGATGAAGCTTCATCTCAAGCTTATGTTTCGTGTTTAGGGCAATTTGTCCCATGACTGAATTTGCACCATCATGGTGCATCAAGCCAGTGGGTGGGTCGCCGAGAGCGATATTGCACCATCATGGTACAATACTCAAGTTGGCCGTCGGGAAAGAACTTAATAACGCATCATCATGGTGCATTACTTAGGGTGCATGGCATAAACTCCATGAATAGTGAAGCAAGCATGTCAAAATGCTTCCCAACTTGAAACTGTAAAAATGTCAATAAAACATATATAAGGAGGGGGTGTTGATTGAAGGTGCATTGCACAGAGATGTACCATTAAACTTCATAGCTTAGATGATAAATCCTATATGATGCGAAAGCATCCTTATGGTGCGTTGCTTACTAGAAAGAGTTTCATGATGCATAGGCATCATTGTTGCGGTGTTGTGAAAACTAAGAATGCACCATCATGGTGCAATAGGAAGGAAAAGCCAATGATGCATACTCTTTCATATCATTTGCAAAAGACCCTTTGGCCTATGTGTACTAGGTTATGCTTGGCCATTGGCCTTGTAATACGAGTTGTCTTTAGTTGCTTGTCCCGACGATTGATAAAATATGGTTCGTGCTTGATCCCTTTCAGGAACGACGAAGGGTACGTAAGCAGCCGCAATGAGTTGCAACATTAGTGGTCCAGCACCTTGTCGCTCATATCATCTAATTGGGAGGTGATTGTGACATTTTGGTAATTCATATCATATGGCCCGTCATTGCGATGCATGAAATGATTGGTTCCACACTTGATGAAGTAGTTGCATTCCTTGGGTGCTCATACTTCCTATCAAGCTTACACTAAGTTGGCTATGCCTTAATTTTTGAATTAAACATGGCCAGGAAAGGAAGCTAACTGGTATGCAAGTTAGGGAGCTTGCATAAGCCACTTGCATCACAAGGATAATGCATGGTAAGAATGGCATGATCTTGACTGATATACCCTTAACACGAGAATGATCAGTGCATGCACTCAGTTCATGGCCTAAGCGAAGTAAGAAAGCATAAATAGGCTTGCAATGGCCTATGTGCAAGTCCAAGGCATATCTTATGCCTGGATAGGACTCGCAAGCTAGTGATGCATGCAAAAATGCATCTCTATTATCCTTTATGGTTTTGAAACCTTCGCAGAACAAGGGTAAGTTGGAAATGACGGTTAGGGCATCATGCTTGCAAAACATGATTGTTAAGACAAATCGACGTTCATTTTCCTGTTAGAAGTGAAGTTGTACGGTCCGGTCACTAGCGTCGAGTGGTGCATCGGGGAGTCATCGCTTGCACGGTATCGCTCCGGAAACGTGATTTTACGGTCCGTCACAATCTGCTACCTGACATATATCCTCCTTCAATCAAACAATGGATGCCAGAGTGGAATGCAAAACTTGTAGGATGGCAACATGATGATAGACACATTTTTGTGTCTAAATTGCGCTCGATTATCTATTTTGATAGTGTTCGATTTTGTACTTTTTATGTTTTTTTATGTCTTTGTAGGTATTTTTGAGAAATAAACATTTGCGGAAAAATCGGTTCGAAAAGTGATAAAGGCATCTGGAAAATTACTAAAGGCACCCAACTCTTGGATTGAGGGCACCCCTTATTTGAATTTGAAATCGAAAATGGCGGGAAAAGGAAAGCTACGTGAGAAAAATTCTGTGTTGATTTGTATTCGAGTTTTAAGGGATTCTAAACGTGTACTTGGTATCTCAAAGTAATTCAACAATCTAAACAACATTAATACACGTCACAAGACGCGTTTCAGCCGGAAAATTTTTCACACAGGGATGAATCGAGCCGGAAACAGAGTTGTATTCTGTTTGGGATTTGCACGTAAGTTTGAGAGTGATTTTGACTTGTTCTTTGGGTCCTTATCGTTTCACAAGACCTATTAGGGTTTACTAACCCTATATATATCGAAGAGAAGCGAGGAAATCACAAGTTGGAGCCACCGGAAAAAATCAGGAGAAAAAAACTTACGCTGCTGGGAAGAAGAAGAAGAGTAACAGACTACACCTCTGAACCGCCATTCATTTAAAAAGCTAAAGCTTCCAGAGTCCGTGTTTTCTTTTCTGTTTATTTTCTTTCTTCTGTAACGCAGAGAACAGTCTATGTAACGCTTATAAGCGTCTCTGTTCTTCTGTGTTACTCCTTTTTCACCATTGTAAGCACCTTTTGAGCAATGAAAGTCTATTTTGAGTGTGTTTCCATTACAATGAGCTAATCACCACACTGTGGCGACGGAGGAAGCCGTTCATCCAATAATTGTGGTAACTTCTATTTAATTATATTTATTCTACAATTCTTTTATTATTAATTGCTTGAATTAAAATTGAAAAAAATGATTTTTCTCAAATAATTGTGTTTTCTTCTGATGGGTCATACTTGGTTTTTAAACTCTTGATGTCTCATGCTCTTGACTAACAATTATTCTTTTAAAAACCTATCTTTGGCATATTTAGATTAAATTGAAAATAAGAATTGTTAGATGTTATCACTGAAGTATTGGTGAATGGTGGAATCTTAAGCCCTAGTTTTTCTTCATCCATTTTAAAATCAAATTGTTTTAATTCTCTTTATTTTATGTTATTAAAAATTAGGTCTAGAAATTAAATCTTCACAAGTCTGAGAATCGAACCTATTTACCACTATTAAAAATCACATCAATTTTTAGCGCCGCCGAAGCGAATTTATTTTTAGATTTAGAGTTTTAGATATATTTTTAGGTTTTATTTTTATTTTTATTATTTTACTTTGTTCTATTTCACGTTTCTTTTGGTATTTATCTTTTTGCTACAGGTTTTGGATTTTGGATCGAAAAGAAAGTGAGCCAAAGACTTGGAATTAAAGCTAAAGACTTGGAGTTAAAAGTTAAAGCTTAAAGAACGAAAAAGAAGACGAAGATTTTTCTTAATTAGATTTTATTTTATTTTAGATTTTTTTTTTTGTTTTTTAGAAAAGTGTATTTGGATTTCAATTATTTCTGTAATTTTTTTTATTTTGGACACTTCTTTTTGGACTTTCTTTTGGATATTTGGACACCTTATTTATTTTTAAACCCTACGGAAGGGTATTATTAAATATAAACTGCTACAGGGAAGGACGAAAATTACGATATTGTCTCGGCCCCACGGGTTCGCACACTGACACATGAGTCGGTGGCCCGAGTCGACTACAACCGATTCATCCCCCGTCTGGTACGGGAGGTAAGACTCGATCAACCCACGAATCCCCTGCAAGTGGGTTTACTGTATTCCTTTGTATGCATATATGTTGAGGAACTGAAAACGGATTTAATTTCATAGTAAAGGGCAAGAACTGGCCATACAAGATAAGAACTCGGATTTCATCATCGTTTCTTTCTTGCCCGCTTTAGGAACACGTTACCAAACGCGAACCTAAACTTTAAAATTTTGACTAGAAAGAGACCGATAGGGTAACGAGCTTATATGAAACTCATTCAAAAGGATTGTATTGGTTATTTTGTTAGAAGAACTCGAAGTTCAAGAAGATTATCTTAAGTTGATTAGAGCCGCCTTGTAACCCAGGGAAAAGTTCCAAAGAGACAGGGTTATCAAGGCTCCTTAGAGCTTATCCTGTTTCTCTTCGACTTAATCTAATTCAGATCGTTCTAAGAGGTTTGCTAAAATTGTAACTAGTTGCCTTTTGAAACAATAGAAGTTGGTCTAGAAACAATCTAAGTGGAGCCATCATGCTTTTTGTTTGCTAGATTCAATAGGTTTGATTTGGTTGAGTCAGCCTTGCTTGTGATTGTTTAGAGTTTTCTTTCGTTTATGATTTATTTTTTTAGTTTTTATTTAGTGTATGCCAAGACCACCCTCTAAGAGGACTTGGAAAAGAGACGCTCTAGGTCGCTTAATTAGTGACAATCCTAGTAGTTCTGTCCCTGGAAACGAGGACCTCGAAGACTCTTCTTTTGAGGGCCTTGTTTTTTATTTTGAGAACTTGACACTGTGTGAAGAAGTTACTACTAGTCCTTTGATAATGCCAGCAATGAAAACTTTAAAAGCTTTGTTGAACCCGACTAGGACTTCTCGTCCATCATGTATCAAGTTAGCTGAAACTCAAGCAAACTATGAGTTGAAACCTGGGATCATACAGATGCTCCCAGTCTTCTTAGGGAAAGAAAATGAAAACCCTTACTTTCACATTAGGGAATTTGAAGAAATATGTAGTACCCTAAAAATTCACAACATGTCTGATGAAGATTTGAAACTTAAGTTATTTCCTTTTTCCCTGAAAGACAAAGCCAAATCTTGGTTATATAGTTTGCCATCTGAATCCATCGAGACATATGAAGAACTTACCGCTGCATTTTTATCTAAAATTTTCCCTATGCAAGAAATTTCCACATTTGGGCAACAAGAAGGAGAATCTTTGTATAGGTACTTAGAAAGGTTCAACGAATTAGTAACACAATGTCCCCAACACGTTTAGAAGAACAAAGACTAGTCCAGATCCTTTATGAAGGGCTAGATTATCCAACAACAATCATGGTTGAGTCATTGTGTTCAAGGAATTTACAGAGTAAAACTTTTAATGAGGCAATGACATTTTTTCATGAAATTGCCGAAAAGACCCATCAATGGGAATGTAGTAAGGAACCCCATAGAAAAATTCTACCGAGCAGAGGTAATGTCAATAGGGTAAATGGAATTCTTGAATCAGATGCTAAATTTGCAGCTATAAAAGGTTAAAAGCCTTAGAATTAAGTCAATCTAGTCGTGGAATAGATCCCAAGTCATATTGGGAAGGACAGACTGTTGAAGAGCAAGCCCATGCTCTTTATAGTAACTCTAGATATGATAACCTTCAGAAGTTTGATCCATATTCAGAAACCTATAACCCTGGTTGGAGAAAGCATCCAAATTTTTCTTGGTCTAAGGGCCAAAATCAAGGTCAGTCTAGTAACCCTCAGGTTTCACCAGGTTTTGGTAATAATAAGAATTCTTTTCGTCCAACACAATTTCATAGCCCTTCAGATAAGAAGATCATAAGTTTAGAAGAGTCTCTCACCTTTTTATCTCTTAACACTGCTGAGTTTCAGAAATCGGTTAAACAAAGTTTTGAAGACAATAAAAAGATGGTCCATGCTAACTCTCAGGCTATTTACAATTTACGATTTACAAACCCAGTTTAGTCAGTTGAGTGATTCTTTGAGAGAAAAAGGCAAGTTCCCTAGTCAACCACAAACCAACCCTAGAGGAGTTCATGAGTTATCTTCTGACCATGTGAATTCAATTAGAATTCTTAGGAACGTTAAATTCGTAGACAACAAGGTAACTATGCCTGATAGTGAACATACTGTAGTTCACCCGTATGAGCCAGCAACTGTTGAGACTGATAAAGTCTCTAATGAGCCCGATTTAGATCCTCATAAGCCAGATTTTGTGCCCAGAGCCCCATTCCCACAACTGTTAGCACCCACAAAGAAGGAATCCAACTTTAATGACATAATGAAGGTTTTTAAGCTAGTCATGTGAGTTCAATTATTCAGAACAATGCAACCCCTAAGTACAAATACCCAGGGTCCCCGACCATTTCTTGCACAATAGGTAAATACCGTGTTGAGAAAGCGTTACTTGACTTAGGAGCCAGTGTGAACTTACTTCCGTACCATGTGTACCTGCATTTAGGACTTGGTGATTTGAAACCTACTCAGATGAGATTGTAGTTAGCTGATAGGACTGTGAAAATTCCTCGTGGTGTCATAGAGGATGTTCTTATTGAGGTCGATAGGTTTATTTATCCGGTAGATTTTGTTGTCCTTGATACCCAACATGTCCCTGACCCAGAGAATCAGATACCTGTGATATTAGGTCGCCCATTTTTAGCGACATCCAACGCGATCATTAACTGTCGAAATGGTATTATGAACTTATCTTTTGGTAATATGACTATTGAGCTGAATATTTTCAACATTAGTAAGCAAACGCCTGAGCTAGATGACACGTGCATTGAAGAGGTGAACATGATAGGAACACTAGTTTAGGAGTCATTACCGAACACTTTGTTAGAAGATCCATTAGAGAAATGCCTAGCCCACTCTGGGTTTGTTTTTATGATGATAGTGTAATCAATGAGGTGAATGCTTTATTAGATTCATCCTCTTTGTTAGACACTAGTAATGGATGGAAACCTGAGTTTGAACAACTACCAGTTTCTAAGTCTACCCTAATTCCTTCTTTAGAAGAGCCTCCTAAGTTGGACCTTAAACAACTACCAGATACTCTGAAATATGTGTATTTAGGTCCATTTGAGACTTTGCCTGTGATTGTAGCATCCGACTTGGAGAGTAACCAGGAAAGTAGGCTAGTGACCGTGCTTCAAGATAATAAGGAAGATTTAGGGTGGTCTATAGCATACATTAAGGGAATAAGTCCTACTGTTATGCCTTAGATTCATTTAGAGGATGATACAAAACCTTCTAGGGAGATGCAACGTCGACTTAACCCTAATATGAAAGAAGTAGTTCGAACTGAAGTGCTTAAGTTGTTAGATGCATGTATTATTTACCCAATTTCAGATAGTAAGTGGGTCAGCCCCGTTCAGGTTGTCCCCAAGAAATCAGGTATCACTGTAGTTCAGAATGATAACAATGAATTAATCCCAACCCGAGTGACCACGGGGTGGCGTCTTTGTATTGACTATAGAAAATTGAACAAGGTCACAAGGAAGGATCACTTTCCCTTTCTATTCATCGACCAAATGCTAGAGAGATTAGCTGGACATAGCCACTATTGCTTGCTAGATGGTTTTTCTGGTTATAATCAGATTGTTATTGCCCCAGAAGACCAAGAGAAAACTACTTTTACCTGTCCCTTTGGTACCTTTGCGTATGGACGCATGCCTTTCGGGTTGTGTAATTCACCCGCTACTTTTCAGCGTTGTATGATGAGCATATTTTCTGACATGGTAGAACGGTTTTTAGAGGTCTTTATGGATGATTTTTGGGTATTTGGGTCATCTTTCGATGAGTGCTTGCATCATTTGACATTAGTGTTGACTAGGTGTAAGGAAAAGAATTTAATGCTTAATTGGGAAAAATGTCATTTCATGGTTCGATCAAGAATTGTTTTAGGGCATATCGTATCTTCTAAGGGTATATAGGTAGACAAAGCCAAAGTTGACCTTATTAAGACTTTACAGGTCCCCAAAACTGTACGAGATGTTAGGTCATTCTTAGGGCATGCAGGTTTTTTATCGTCGATTCATTAAGGATTTTAGCTTGATTTCTAGACCTCTTTGCAATTTGCTTGCAAAAGATGTTAAGTTTGCCTTTGATGATGCTTGTTTCGAGGCTTTTGAGAAGCTTAAGACTTTACTCACTACCGCCCCCATAGTCCAGGCACCTAATTGGAACCTACCCTTTGAGATAATGTGTGATGCTTCAGATTATGCTATTGGTGTTGTGTTAGGTCAGCGAGAGAACAAATTACTTCATGTGATTTACTATGCTAGCAAAACCTTGAATGATGCCCAACTGAACTACACCACCACAGAGAAGGAACTGTTACCATTGTTTTTGCCTTAGAAAAGTTTAGATCCTATCTCTTAGGTTCTAAGGTTATAGTCTTTATCGATCATGTTGCTTTAAAGTACCTTCTGTCTAAGAAGGATACTAAACCTAGATTGATTAGATGGATCCTTTTGTTACAAGAATTCTCACTATAAATTAGAGAAAAAAAAGGTGCAAAAAATATAGTAGCAGACCACTTGTCTAGACTTGTTTTGGATTCCCCAGATGATTCTCCTCCTATGAGGGATAACTTTCCCGATGAATAACTATTTGTTGTTTCCCAATCACCTTGGTTTGCGAATATAGTGAATTATCTTGTTACTGGTCGAATGCCTCAACACTGGGGTAAACAAGATCGTTCTAGGTTTTTGGCTGAGGTGAAGCATTTCTTTTGGTACAATCCTTACTTGTTTAAGTATTGTCCAGAACATATTATTAGGAGATGTATACCTGAGAGTGACCAGTCCAGTATTATTTCCTTTTGTCATGATCACGCTTGTGGGGGTCAGTTTAGTGTTAAAAAGACTGCTGCTAAGATATTGCAGTGTGGATTCTACTGGCTGTCGTTGTTTAAAGGCTCCCAAAGTTACTGTGTTGCTTGTGAGCGATGCCAGAAGTTAGGAACCATTTCTCGTAGAAATATGATTCCTTTGAACCCTATTTTAGTTATTGAGGTCTTTGATGTTTGGGGCATTGATTTTATGGGTCATTTTTCTAATTGTTTTGGTTATTTTTACATCCTTGTCGTCGTAGACTATGTGTCTAAGTGGGTAGAGGCGGTTTCGTGTAAAACAAACGACCACAAGGTTGTGGGCCAGTTTTTGAATGATAACATATTTGCACGTTTTGGTACACGGCGAGCTATAAAGTGATGGAGGGTCACACTTTTGTAATCGACCGCTTAAGATTTTAATGAAGAAATTATTACCCACAAAGTAGCTACCCCATATCACCCACATACTAGTGGTCAAGTAGAGGTTTCCAACAGGGAGATAAAACGTATTCTAGAGAAAACGGTTAATCCTAATAGGAAAGACTGGTCGTTGAGGCTTACTGAGGCCTTATGGGCTTACCGTACCGTGTTTAAAACCCCCATTGGAATGTCACCCTATCGTCTAGTTTTTGGCAAGGAATGTCACCTAACTGTCGAGTTAGACCAGAGAGTATTGGGTTGTAAAGCAGTTTAATTTTTCACTTGACAAAGCAGGAGCTCACAGGAAGCTCCATCTCAATGAGTTGGAAGAGATTCAGAAAGATGCATATGATAGTGCTAGGGAGTATAAGAACAAAATGAAACTTGTGCATGATAGAAATATTTTAAGAAAGTCATTTTCTCCAGGTCAAAAAGTTCTTCTGTATGATACTCGGTTGCATCTATTCCCCGGGAAGTTACGCTCTCGGTGGACCGGTCTATTTGTTGTTCGAACTATTTTTCCTCATGGTGCTATTGATATTGAGACTCAATATGGTAGAAATCCTTTCAAGGTTAACGGTCATAGATTGAAACCATTTTTAGAGCCTTTTCCTACAGGTGATGTTGAGGAGGTCCCTCTGGAGGACCCTGCTTACTCTGATTAACCATCGGGGTTGTTTTTGTATATTAGTAGATTTTTGTAGGATTTTAGGTTTTTATCTTTTTATTTTATTCTCCATAGAAGGATTGCTACGCTTCACTCAAGTACTATCTTTCTGACTTACCTCGTTATTCCTCTTTTTACTTATCTATTGGTACTGCTCTTTATTTCGAAACATTGAGGATACTGTTTGATTTAAGTTTGGGGGTAAGGGAGAAACTTTTTAGTGAAATAATAAAGCTCTAGAATTTAGAAGCTTGTGAACACTTCAGGGTGACACTAACCATTCTAGGTACATGGAAACTTAGCTCTTTTTCTATAGGAATTGGTGTGCCCAGTGAAATAGTCTATTCATAAAAGGACAGAGTTCAGGTGTTAGAAATAACATGATAGTCGTCACCACATCTCAGAGTCTATCTCTACATATCACTTTCTGTTTTTACTTTTGCAATTTTGTGTTTCTCTAAGTGATTTGGTGGGGCCCAGTATCAAATTGTTATCGCCGTTAGGATGAAATAGAGTGTTTTGAGATCAAGTCCTATTACTGGATTTTATTTTGAAAAAAAAAAAGAGAAAAGAAAAGAAATAGAATATTGACACTTTGATAGCAATATGTGTGTGTTCTCCCTGTCTCGGTCGCCTAAGCAAGCGTGGAACGCAGGATCCATGGGAACTATCACGTAAAATGCTGATAAGAACCATGCGCTTGGATCCAATTTGATCCAATCATGTTATCAATAAATTTATTGTTTTATTTTCAATAAGTCGATCGCTGGAACCCGTGTGTATACCATTGGAATCGATATTAGTATTAGATTTAAGACAGATATGGGAAACACCGTTTACCTTAGTCAACACGTGCAACCTTCATATTTTCCATGTTCATCTTCTAAATCTTTTCATGTGATTGAACTGTGATAGATTCTGAGTCTTGTGGTTGAACGATTATCCGAGTAGAGCTCTGTTGTCTTATATATGAATTTTAGTATGCTTGAGTAAACACTTGTGTACAACAATTGGACTCATATAGGGTAATGATTCGCATAGCCGAAGAATTGAGTAAGCCAACCAAATAGCTTGTTTTGTGTCTATCCTTAATCGTTCACGAGTCGCTAAAATCTGGAGTAAAGGTTTTGTGGGTATACCTCTTGTAAACCCTTACGAGACAAAACTCGTCCACTAGGGAAACCTAGGGGTTTAACGGCTTATTACATATGCTAAATGTAGGCGAGATTCCTGCGAAAGTGAGTTAGGATTTTATTTTAGTAGATTTGCTGGAGGAATAGCAAATAGTAACTTTGGGGGTACTTGATAAATACATTTTTGTGTCTAAATTGCGCTCGATTATCTATTTTGATAGTGTTCGATTTTGTACTTTTTATATTTTTTTATGTCTTTGTAGGTATTTTTGAGAAATAAACATTTGCGGAAAAATCGGTTCTAAAAGTGATAAAGGCACCCAGGGAGAATTGATAAAGACACTCAACTCTTGGATTGGGGGCACCCCTTCTTTGAATTTGAAACTGAAAATGGCGGGAAAAGGAAAGCTACGTGAGAAAACTTTTGTCTTGATTTGTATTCGAGTTTTAAGGGATTCTAAACGTGTACTTGGTATCTCAAAGTAATTCAACAATCTAAACAACATTAATACACGTCACAAGACGCGTTTCAGCCGGAAAATTTCCACACAGGGATGAATCGAGCCGGAAACAGAGTTGTATTCTGTTTGGGATTTGCACGTAAGTTTGAGAGTGATTTGGACTTGTTCTTTGGGTCCTTATCGTTTCACAAGACCTATTTGGGTTTACTAACCCTATATATATCGAAGAGAAGCGAGGAAATCACAAGTTGGAGCCACCGGAAAAAATCAGGAGAAAAAAACTTACGCTGCTGGGAAGAAGAAGAAGAGTAACAGACTACACCTCTGAACCGTCATTCATTTAAACAGCTACAGCGTCCAGAGTTCGTCTTTTCTTTTCTGTTTTTTATTTTCTTTCTTCTGTAACGCTTATAAGCGTCTCTGTTCTTCTGTGTTACTCCTTTTTCACCATTGTAAGCACCTTTTGAGCAATGAAAGTCTATTTTGAGTGTGTTTCCATTACGATGAGCTAATCACCACACTGCGGCAATGGAGGAAGCCGTTCATCCAATAATTGTGGTAACTTCTATTTTAATTATATTTATTCTACAATTCTTTTATTATTAATTGCTTGAATTAAAATTGAAAAAAATGGTTTTTCTCAAATAATTGTGTTTTTTCTGATGGGTCATACTTGGTTTTTGAACTCTTGATGTCTCATGCTCTTGATTAACAATTATTCTTTTAAAAACCTATCTTTGATATATTTATATTAAATTAAAAATAAGAATGTTAGATGTTATCACTGAAGTATTGGTGAATGGTGGAATCTTAAGCCCTAGTTTTTCTTCATCCATTTTAAAATCTAATTATTTTAATTCTCTTTATTTTCTGTTATTAAAAATTAGATCTAGAAATTAAATCTTCACAAGTCTGAAAATCGAACTTATTTTACCACTATTAAAAATCACTACACATGACACTGGTGAATGAAATGCTATATGTGCTTCAATTATGGGGTATATATAGAAATGCAAGATGTGAAAAGCTCTTCATGAAAAATAAACCAAACCCAAAATTTACCTTTCCGCGAAAAAAAATATATTTAACGTGGAATATACACTAGTTGGAACAAGTTAAAAAATCAGCGACAAATTGGAGAACTCCACACTAGAAACGTTGAAGATCAACATAGCTTCTGCATGTGATATATAAAAACTCAGAATCATTGATAACATGTCTAATTCTAAGAAATGTCAATGGATTTTGTATGGAAGGAAGGACCATAAGGATCACAATCCAAACAAGTGAAAAAATGGAGGCACACGCCGCTCCGGAAACAGTCAACTGGGGGAGAATACAAGCAGAACTAGATATAAGCAAATATGTAAAATGGTAAATGAATAGAAAAAATAATTGGCAGTTAAATGAGTACCAAGATAGAGTTTTGTCTAAATTTGAACACCAAAGTACCAATAACCCGTAAAAAAGGAAAAGAAATATTAAGTTTGGTATTATTTTAGGTGGTCCCAAATCAGTTTGGTCCATCAACAAACAAAAAACTTTAATTTGATACTTATTTGTTTAAAACTGTTAAAATAATTAAAATATCATTGTCTTTATTTTATTTTCACTTTCTTCTTAATATAGAGCAAAAAAATGTAAAAATTAAATAATCTCGAACCATAAGCAAAAATTTAACAAATCTTATATATATTCGGAAAGCCCTCGACAAGATCTATACAACAAGAACTAATTTTACTATTTTTAGAAGATTTAACCTTCACGGTATTGGTAATGGTACTTCATATTCAAGAATGAACACCGTTATAGAGTATGGTAGTTCATTTCTAGCAGTTCAATTTGTAGGATGAACTCATAATATTATTTCACACTAGCAGTTCATTTTGTAAAGTGAACTCGTAATGGTAGTTCATTTTAAAAAATTAACTCGCAAAGTTAGTTTATTACAATGATAGTTCATTTTTATCAATTCATTTTGTAGAATGAGCTTGTAATGGCAGTTCATTCTAGCATGTAGTGGTAGTTCATTTTGTAGAATGAACTCGTAATGGCAGTTCATTCTAACATGTAATGGTGGCTCATTATAGCATCTAAAGGTAGTTCATTCTGAAAAATGAACTTGCAAAGTTAGTTCATTACAATGATTGTTCATTCTAGCAGTTCATTTTGTATAATGAACTCGTAATGGAGCTCATTATAGTAGTTCATTTTGTAGAATGAACTACTAGAATGAACTCGCAAAGTTAGTTCATTATAATGGTAGTTCATTCTAGCAGTTTATTTTCTAAAATGAACTCGTAATGATAGTTCATTTTTCAGTTGATCTTTAGCTAAACGATAACATAAGAATTGAAGCTTCGATAAATAGTAAAATTACAACATGACCAAACTAACAAATTATATTTTACATTAAGACTATTTGATAGTTTTAACAAAAAAAAAATCACATATAACTTTCTCCTCATCTAAGCAGCTTCTTAATTGTTCCTAAATGGTGTGTTATTTTTGTGCCACGTTGGCACCTGGGTTTTAGTTAACCTTTGGTTAGTTTCAATGCACCTGGTTTATGGTATATTCATCCAACTTTGCACCCACTATGGGCATGGCAAGATGGCAAGCATATATGGCTAAGTGGTATATTTACCACTTAGCCAGGTGCGTATAGATTCTATCGAGCGATAGAGATTCTATCGAGCGATAGAGACTCCATCGCTCGATGGTCACTAGACCGCCATCGATATAGAGGCTATCGCTCGATGCTAAAATCGTCGCTCAGTGGTTCATCATCCAATGGTCAGAAATATACCCCCCCCTGTAAATACTCAACTCCAAACTCATTTCAACTCATACCAAAATTTCTAAGTCTTTCTTCAATTTCTCAATCTTTCACCCACATTTTTTCTAATCTAAAAAATAAATAAACTAATCACACCTTCTCTAGACTTCCTAATTTATGTAATATGTCCTCTCAATCTCAACCTCAATCTCAATCTGGAAAAAATATCAAAGTTCGGGGTTTCACTGTCGCCGAAGATGAATGTATTTGTCGAAATTATGTTTATTTTACCCAATATTGTATCAATGGTGCACAACAACAAGATAACACTATGTGGGAAACTATATTTTACAAATATGAAGAACAAACCATGAACATCAATTGTCATGATGCAAATGGGTTGTCAGGTCGTTTCGTTACAATCTATAAGGAAGTCGTCTTATATGTTGTTGCGATAATGCAAGCCAATAGAGATCGGCAGAGTGGTGATATTGATGTTGATGTGGAAAGAAAGTGTCGTGCAGCTTGGCAACACTAATACGGAAAAAAATTCGCATTCTAAAGTTTTTACCATATTTTAAAAGTGTTGCCCAAATATAATCTAGAGTTTTTTGCAGCTAATCAACGAGTACCTGAAAAAACACCATGCACTTCTTATCCTTCAACACCAAATTTTTCACCATTTTCACCAGGTCCATCAAATCTTTTTTCTTCACCAGATAGCACAACAAACCCAAATTCCAACTTAATTATCAATGATGGTACTAAGAGAAAATTATCAGAGAGAAACAATGCAAGACTGGCGAGAAAGTTAGCTCAAGAAGGATAAAGCTCTGAAGTTTTAACATGGGGGAGTTTATAGAGCATCGGAATACCGTCGATAAGCAAAGAACAATTTACTAGAAATTTCAAAATAGGGAGATGAAAAAAAGTCATATTTCTCAAAACCAATTTTTCTATGAATATGACAAGCATAAGGTTTCTTAATACGAACACTTCAAAAACATGTATGTAAAATGGATTTTGATAAGCTACAAAGAGCGATGGAACAACAATCGGCATTTAACAACCCCGCTAGTGATGATGATGAAGATGAAGAATTCGATAAAGTACTCTTAATTTAGATAATTGATGTATTAAGTTAAATTTTAAAATGTTGTCTCATTCTAATTAATTTTAATTTGGAATGATTAAAAAAAAAATTGAATTCTACTTAATAAGTTTTACGTATAAAATCACATTAACACCATTACATCATATTAAAATCCCATACGGGTAATGAGAAACTTCTTGCAGATGTGAAAATGAGTTTCGTATTCGAAATTATTTCTTTTCCATCTTCGACATTCCTCTCGAGATCACACAATAATTTCATCATAAGTTTCATACCTCAGTCTATATTGACTTACAAACCGAACTAAAGATATAAATTTCTTCAACTTGTTTTCTTATTGCAAAAAACCGACAGAACAATGTTGCACGATCCTGGTTATGAGGGGTCACCTGTGTTATTGAAGGTTTCATGAACTTTACCCCGATACCTCTGACTGACTAAACCATTTTGGCGCCGTTATTCACCCCTCTTCGGATAATATATTACATAGTTTCTGCAAAGAAATAAATTTTCGTCTAGAGTAAAGTTAGGATTAGCCATATTTCTGGAGATTATGGAGTGAGAGTAGAATATTATTTTAGAAGGTTGGTGTAGAAGGTGTGATTTCTAAATAGGGATGGGTGGATATAAGGGATTTATTGAAATCCGTTGGGGAAAACTAGTCGTTGGCAATAGAATTTTTGTCGCTCGATCAACTGAAAACCGCTAGGTGACAATTGAATATTTTTATAAAAATTAATATTGAATTACAAACTACAAGTAAATTAATAATTAAATGCAAATTGAATATTTTTATAAAAATTAATATTGAATAACAAACTACAAGTAAATTAACAGTTAAATGAAAACCTACACATGATAATTGAATATTTATATAGATATTAATATTGAATAAAAAATTATAACCAAATTAATAACTAAATGTTTAAATTAATAATTAAATAAAATTTAAAATCACGCCCGCCGGCTCTTCTAAACTATGTCGAAAAATTTATTTTTAGATCTTCTTTTAATCTGTCATACAGATTCCAGTTTTGAATGTAACTAGTCATTTACGCATAGTTCCTTGCAGATAGCCCTTTTTCTGGTTGAATCTCAGACCTCAAATCTATATCATCATGGTTAGTTCAATCCTTACTACGACGAATTTTCTAAATTACCATGTTATGCAGAATTATGCAAGTGAGCATAGTCTTGCGTATTTCACGAGCACTTAAACCACGGCCTACAAATGACATCGAACTTCTGCTTAAGAATTCCAAAAGTCCGTTCCACATCCTTTCTCAATTCCATTTGTCTACTGTTAAAACACCGGTATGAATGACTCAATTCGCTGTCAGGGGGCTGACGGTAACATTGAACTAAGGTTGACCATTTGGATAGATCACATCTGCAAAATACTATCCATGAGTGTATTGATGGTCGTTGATTGCGAAATGGACTTGGGGACAAACTCCATACTTTAGATCTTCAAACAAAGGCGATTTGTGCAAAACATTAATTTCATTTTGTGAACCCGGAAGACCAAAAAAAGCATGCCATATCTAACAATAATAAGAAACAACAACTTCAAGGATAATAGTTGGTCTTGGGTAATGATTCTTATATTGACCGCCCCAATAAGTAGGTCATCCCATCCATACCTAATGCATACAATCAAGACTACCTAGCATTCCTAGGGATCCCTATCCTCTTTTTGCTTTAATATTTCTCTAACATCTTCTTCGGTTGGTTTTTGTAAATACGTTGAACCAAAATGATTAATTATTACTTCACAAAACAATGAAAGATATTTGTATGAAGTTGTCTTGCTCATACAAAGGTACTCATCGTTCGAATCCGCTAGACACACGTAACCTAAAATCCTCATGGTGAGTAACCTTTTATTCAGGACTATGACCACTAATATTCGGTGCATCAAACTAATAATTAAACTGTGGTTCTACCTTACAAAGCTCATTAATAATCTCTATCACCAAGTGTCGGTACATGTGGAATCGACGTTGGAAATCTTAATCATAGAACGCATAATCAGGAAGAAAATAATCGTGCATCAGCTTCTAGTGGTACCATTCCCTCCCTCGATATGTTTATCTTCTTGTAAATACTTCTTTTGGCTATGGAGCTCTAGGTATTTGGCCCAAATGTACGAGCATCATAATGTTGTTTAGTTCTCTATCTTGATCTTCCTCATCATCAAGTTACCGCCCACACATTTCTTATTGTGATTTAAACTGATCCATATGCATTTGCATCTCTTCATCAGAATTCACTATTGATTATTAAACAAAAAGTAAGTAAATTGAAATACATGTAATTTTTTTTTTATAAATAATGTAAAATTTATGTAAAAATCGGTGTGGGTAAATTGATGAAATATGAGACATATATATAAGAATGAAGTAGAGGAAATAGCCGTCACAAAATAATCATTAACAACAGAATAACCATCGAGCGATGGAATCTCCAACGCCAGCGATCAACTTTCTATAGTTGGCGTTATTCAGATGATCGTTCGATTGAAAGTCTATCACTATCAAATTTTTTCCATAGTAGCACGGCTGATTTGTCAGACCACCTGATATAGCAAATAAATTTTTTTTAACACTGTGCATAAGAACCGGACTTAGCTTGTGGGCCGTTTTACAAGATATAGAAGTCGTGCAAATGTTTGTGTAAGAATGTTCCCACACGTTTATCGAGGGTTATTTTTTATTTATAATTGCTGACATTTTAAGGAAACGAAGAAAATGATTAGAAAGTTAACATCATAATGGTGTTAGCCATTATAGTAGACATTGACGGTTACCAGCTACATTAATTCACCAATCAGAGTACAGTTAGGTGGTAAATATATATCCTAAATGAAAGGCCAATTATATAGAGTGCAAATCTGTGCATCCTAAATACCAGAGTGCACATTTCTTTACCATCAGTTGTTTATTTGACTGATATCTGAATTTCTTTTATACTTTAACTTATTATGCATTAGAAACATAAGAAAAATTACAATATAGTGTTTTTTAAAGGAAAAATACAAAGAAAAAAATTCAAAAAATCAAGTAAAACAACCAATTGAAAGATGGAAAACGTGTAGATCAATTTTAAGGGTGCACAAATTTACATTCCACTTGTACAATAACGGTTATTCAGCTACTCGAGAATAACGTAGCAATACAATGGAAGTCCAGAGAATTTGTTAGTTAGAATCATATTAACTTTTTTTACGGATGTCACTATGGTATAGTGATACAGTCAGATGATACTAACAATTTAAATTGGAAACTTGCTAGTATTGATATAATTTTCTTTTTTCTTTCTGTTTTTAGCCACCTGTGTTGGTAGGTGGTAGGTTTAAACTTTAATATAACCTTTATGCTTTAACCCAATCTTAAAAAAAAAATAAATTTTACAATTTTGAATTTTCCATCTGATCTTTGATCTCTAAGAGCGTCCACAGTCGCCCGACTATAACACGGACCAAACACATATATACTCTTTGGTCCGTCAAAATGGTAGCGCAATGGGACGATCATTAATGGTTTTTGGTCCATTTTTTCTACTGTTCACGACCAAAAATGGTATGAAAACCGGACTAAACGAGTTATAGTCATGAGGTCATGCAGTGAACGGTATGATTCTAGGCGGGCATGTAGGAACCGTCTGGTGGCAGGCACTCATCTAGTGTAACGCTTCAAAACACGGGCGTTAATCAAAACTCCGCCTGATGAAACATTCACCGAAGATTACGCCTGATGAAGCGTGCGTCTAGGATCACGCCCACTAACAGGCGGTAACCAAATCACCGTCACATTCAAGCGTAATGCTAGAGATTCACCTAGACAGGACGTAAGGCTAAGGCTCCGCCCCATTTCAAGCGTGTGTCTGATGCTCCTCATGGTTCTAGTTTCATTAAACTCACATGTATCATGACTCTCTTGACAGGGCGTAAAATTTCAAACTAACTAAACTAATAAATAGACTGATGAAACTTTAATTAATAGACTTAAACATTTCAAACTAACTAATGAAATGAAACGGTATAGTAGGCTACCGTCCCATCAAGCGTTGATACATCCATCCGTCTGGTGAGTGAGCGTTCGTCTACGGATCCGCCCGGTGTTTCAAGTGGTTGGCTAGCTGCACGCCTGTATTTTTCCGCACACAGTACACTTGCACGTGTAGACAATTGATCGGGCGTATGCCTATTAAACCGCCCCATCAGGCGTTCGTCTATTAAAACGTCTGTCTCTGGGGTGTGTATGTAGGAGTCCGTCTATCATCAGGTGTAATTTTCGTTACCGCTTCATATCAGGCGTTCAACCAAATGTCCGCCCCAGCAAGCGTTATACTAGAAAACCGTCCGTCTCAACAAACGTATACCCAGACGTCCGCCCAACAACAAACGTTATACTAGACAACCGTCCGATCATTTTTAATCGTGAACCCGTAGCAATTGGACCGGATCAAAAAGTAAAATTTTTATTCTTTAATCTTTGGGTTTGGTCCCATGACTGTGGACGCCATATAAGATCACTGCTCTCAGCCTGGATTTAAAACTCCTTAATTGGTTGCCATTCATTTATTGCCCATATTTCCTGAACCAGGACATCATGGTTATTCATTGGGAACATCATGGATCAAGAAACATAAAAGAACTTTCTACAGCAAAAAATTAAGCACATGTAACTATGCACCAAGCCAGGGCTATTAACTGAGTCCTTAGACCACTCCACAATGAGTGCATGGTAAAAGCTAAATTAATCTAATAAATTTAATTTTGGATTTGGGTATAACAAGTCACTGCTTGTAGTGGGCAAAAAAATAAATTCTTTCACAAACTGTATTTGAGAAGGAGCTTGATGCTAGGTTAGTTCTCAAAGCCATCCTTATAGCGAAACTAACTCTCAGAGTGATCCCTGTATATCATGTAAGTTCTGAAACCTAGCCTCGTTGTTAGGCGAGTTCTCAAAACTAACCTCAAGTTAGGTCAGTTCTCAGAACTAGTCCGTGTCGTATAGTTAAATTTGACAATTGCTATTTGGGAATGCTAAATTTGGCATTTAGATATAGCATATATGCAACAATTTAGCTTTAGTAAGGATAACTTTGTGTAAAATTATAGCATGCATACTATATTTGGGCAAAATTGTAGACGGTCTTAGTGTCACGGCACACCCATTTTCCCACATATTGGGTTGGCCCATGACAAGAGTCTAGGT
>JAJJMC010005141.1:2792246-2822093 GCA_023531435.1 Papaver californicum
CATATTTTAGAATCCTCCATACATACTATATAAGGTGGAGAGCTCATTTGCTCAAATCATCCACCAACAACCTCTTAAGCAATTGTAACATTCTCTCTCTTAATCAAATACTCTCTTCCACTTAAAATCTCTAAGTCTCTTCTCCCTTTTGTGATCTTTTAGGCTTACTTGAAGAGTTCAAGTGCCGCACGGTCTAGTCTAAATCTTAGCCCGTGACATTAGGCTCTTAATCTGATGGTTGCTTGCGTAAGTGTTTTTTGTGCTCCTTCATTTGATAATTATTTTTTAATTTTCTCATAAAAAGAAATATGCTTTGTTAGTTAAATGATATTAAATTATGATTTTGACGTAGATGCTCGATTTATTGATGAATCACATAGATTCTAGATTAAAGAAAAAAAACAGAAAAACATCTAACGACTCACAGATTCAGAGAATCTAAAAATTTGAGAGTGTTTTTTTGTAAATGTCGCTTCTTATTGCGACATTACAGCGTCCCATTTCACCAATTATTTTATTTTCCAAAGCAATGTTAGTTGGAGTTGAAGGTTAAAAGTCATTAACAAGAACGCACACTTATAACACCTTATTTCCATATAAAATAAAACTATCATAAACAAGGAATTTAATGGATTACACTTCCGTGCAATACACTTCCATAACAATCTTGCTTATTTAACTGCAATCCTTCGGATCTAATAATTTTAGCAACAATAAGTAAAGCCACGACATTAAATTGGAGGAGCAAGAAACACTCAATGCACATGGAAAACCATCATGATTGTTATTAAGGGTGCCAATTTATTTAAGGGTGTTACAAAATCCATGAACGAAAGAACGAATTTAGGAATTTACGCGAGAACATACATAAATAGATTTTAGAATTTGACAGAGTGTAAGAGCAAAGATAAGCCTAAGAGCACTTGTAGACTTGTAGTTGTAGTGATTCTCTGTTTCGATCTCTATTATAGAGATTGATTTTGTTGAAAGATGTGTTGTAGTATTTTCTCCCATTATAACCATCTCTATGCCTATATCAAATTAATGTTTTTAAAAACTTTAGTTTCATCTGCATCATTTAGATAGAATAGTAATAATTCAGATAATTAATTAGTTGTATACTACCACAAGTACTCTTAACTATTTATTTTAATTAATTTTCTCACAAAATAGCAGAATTTATTACTAAAATTTCAGAAACACAAAGTTATACAAACCAGTCCCAGACATAAGCCCCACGACAAACAAGCATATATAACCTAACAGCAAAAATAGCTCAACGAGCAAAAGCACCTTACTAGCATAATCTATAAAACTTGTGAGAAGGTCATTCCATTCTATTAAGAAAATAAGGTTTAGAAACATGACTAATAACCTGACCTCTACTCAATCTTGAACTTTTTTAAGCTAATTTATCAGCTGAAAAACTGATTTCTCTAAATCCATGGTTGAACTTAAGAAACTGAAGCTTCTTCACTATGCAAGACCACCTGGCTTGCACAAACCAAGGTAGAAAACCTGATCTAAAAATCTTAACAATAATCACGGAACCTGACTGAATCAGCAGGAGAAAAAAACCTTTCCGAACATCCCATTCAAAAGCACTTATAATTGCTACTATTTCAGTAACAAAATTTTTAGCTAATCTCACCGCACCTGACTCAGCACAGATGAAATCTCTCATGTGATTCCTATATAAAAAACACAGCATGCAATGTCAAGATTGTTTGTACCTAAAATTTAGTTCTAGGTAAAACAATGTATTGTTGAAGTACTTTCTTTAGTTCGAAAATCAAAATCGTACAAGATGAACCTAAACCAAGAAAATAACTGTTCACATCTTGTTGCGGTCACAAAGAGAGAAGATAGATTGATCTTAGGAGAGGGAAGCAGATAAAGTTGAGGAAATCAGTGGTGATGTATTTCTGAGTGTGGAGTCGTCGTAAACTATGAAAAACCAGAGCTTGAATGGTAAGCTTGTTATATTATGATTGTTTTGAATAGACGAAGGAGTCTATTTGTAGTTGTAAGGGACACACATTATTTCCTCGTAAGTAGTGGAGGTCATGAAGGGATGGAGAAGTGGAAATCGTGAAGATAATGGTGAAGTCATGTCCATTATACCAGGGAACCTTCTAGACCATCACATCATCACTTCTTTAACAGCTCTCAACCGTTACCACTACTCGCTACCTCACATCATGGGGTGTTGCCATGCCCGCATGTTGTTGTAAACCACCATACCAATACCCCATGAAAAATCCCCCCCATGTGATGTGTTTTGATATTTCGTAGGAATTATTGGAGTCGTGGACTACCTCTTTTCTTGGCTAAGCCATATCCATGATGTGCTTTGACTAGGTTTTCAGCTCTTAATTGGATGACCAAGTCTTGTTGTAGTGATACTGAGTCTTTGGGCGACTCGTATTTTAGTAAGTATGAGAATAGGCTTTATCACCATGGATTGAGCATCCAATGAATGTCTGAGCAAGCAAATATTTGAGAATGACATGGATGACCAATGAAGATATTTTGTGTAATTTCAGCTGAGAGACTCTTTCGTAAAATATTCATGACTCAGATTTGAAGAAATAACTCAGACTCAAAATACACGTGGATAAAGAAGAGGTTGATGTAGAATAACATCACCAATAGGCTTGCACGACCATGGCATGGTCGTGTATTCCTTAGCGTGGTGGTGGCAGGCCTTGGCGTGGTTGCGGTTTGCATGCAATGTGATGTTGTCGTGCCTTTCCATGACGGTGGCACAGCCGCGGCGGCTTGACATGGCCGCGATATGTCTTGGCCTGGTCGTGGCATGACCGCGACATGCATACAACAAAATCATGGCTGAGGTGTTGGTACTGGAAAGCGCCATGGCCATGGACGAGGTATTGTTGGTGCTGGCACATGCCAGTGCCGTGGCCATGGGCAAGGAAGTGCTAGCGCTGGCGCATGCCAGTGTCGTGGCCATGGGCAAGGAAATGCTGGTGCATGCCAGTGCCATGGTCGTGGCCGTGGCAAGGCAGTGTTGTCGCTGGCGCCATGCTAGTCTCGTGGACGTGGCAAGGCACTACTGGTGCTGGCGCCATGCCAGTTTCGTGGACTTTGGAAGGAAGTGCTAGCGCTGGCGCAATGATATTGTCGTGGCCGTGGAAAGGCAGTGATGTCGATGGCGTCATGATAGTGCCATGGACGTGGCAAGGCATTGTTGGTGCTGACGCCATGCCAGTATCGTGGAATTGCCAAGGAAGTGTTGGTGCTGGCACAATGCTAGTGTCGTGGTCGTGGCAAGACAGTGTTATAGCTGGCGCCATGCTAGTATCGTGACCGTAGCAAGGAAATGTTGTCGCTGGCGTCATGCCAGTGCTGTGGACGTGGAAAGGCAGTGCTGATGCTGGCGTCATGCCAGTGCCGTAGCTATAGCAATATACTGCTAGCGTTGGTGCTGGCGCCATGCTAGTTTCATGGCCGTGGCAAGGCAGTGCTGGTGCTGGCGCTATGCTAGTGTCGTGGTCGTGGCAAGGCATTATTTTCGTTGGCACATGCCAGTTTCTTGGACGTGGACAAGGTAATGCTGGAGCTAGCACATGCTAGTGTCGTGGCTGTGGCATAGGTAGTGCTAATGCTGGCGCTATGCTATTCTTGACCATATATATTTAGCATGGGTATGGCTTCCCCCATGGTATATTTTAACGCAGTGTCATGCCTAGAGCTTCTCAGCATTGCACGAGACCTGGCATTGGTACCGATTCTGGGTTGGCACCTTGTTTGTATAAGACGGTACTTGGATATTGTTTTAATTGCGAAGGCATTAATATAAGGATGTTGTTCAGGTAAGAACTGAACATTGATATACATACAGAACAAGTTCAAGGAATTCAGTTGTGGAATTGTAGAACTTAGAACAAATTCAATATTGGTATCCTTTTAGGAACAAAAGTATGTTCTGAACGTATGTTTTATATAGTCAGAGAACATATGGAGAAGAATTACAACCAGCACCAGTGGCATTCTGAGGAAAATATTGCTCTATACTAGTGGCCAATCCATTTAGGCGTTGTCCGATCAGTGTAGATTCAATACAAAGGTGAGTACATTATAAGTACTGAAATACTCCATATATATAATGAGAATTCAGATGGGTGAAGACCTAGCATACATATACTTATAGATATGTCTCTGATACATGTTCAGAGGCGAATTTACAAGTTTTTCCCTTAGTTCAGGAGTAGTTACTTAGCTTTCATTTCCTTCAGGTCATGTCCTTTACACAGATTTGGGATTTAGATGTATTAGACTCTCCTGTGAGCAAGTAGTAGAGGCCAATGTTTAAGATTTGACTATGAAGCGCCAAGCTCTAGTGATGACGTCATCAAGGCAGCAATATACACGAGATGGACATTCAGAGATGAAGCCTGGAGTTGTAGACAATGGTAGCAAAGTTGGAAACAGCAAAATCCAACATGAGGAGATGATGATAGACTGGACTGCAGATAAGGATGGCACTCCAATATTTTTTGAGGTAGATTTGAAGAGATAAATTCTCAAGCACAGAAGATATGTCGACTTTGTCTCGTATCAAAAATAGGGTTGGTAGCAGCAACATGAGAAGTTGATATAACAATGGTCACAGGAGTGAAGCAATGATGACGTTTTCTGATGTTGTAAAATATTTTAGGAGATGATGTAGAACCTGAGGTGATGGTTTCTGAGAAGATGAGGGCCTATAGGTGGATGAGGTCTCTTTGAATTTGAGTTTCTTAAGTCCCGTTTGGAAACCCTTGTTTGCTCACCATTGGATCTAGAAGCTGCAGAGACTTTATATAATGTCAGATTCTGAGGCTTGAACCCAACTTATGAAGCCAATAAACCAAGCTACCATATTAAAAAAGAATTACTCGATTCGGAGATTGCATGTTCAGTCATCCATGCGTGGACATTTGTAATTTGTAATCTCATGCAAAATTTTCATACTCTACGGACTTTAGTGCAACAACCACATCTCTTAGCCCGTGTATATGATTGACGTACCCTTTGATTATATCGTAGAAAAGGAATAAACTAATACTTCTTGTTAAGGATGCGTTGCCCCGTTCCTCACCCATAAACACGTTTTTGCTTGTTAGAGAGATGAAGTGTGTAGTAGCTCACATGTAGGAATTTTATAAAAACATCTTATAGAAGACTTTGGTATTTGCTTGTCCGTTGTGGGAGCTTTGGAATGAGTTCATATTCATCCATTTCCATGTTTTCACATCTTGATATGAATCCCTTGTGCTTTGGAGAATTATGAACCATTAGATCTATATTTCCAGATTGAGAGTTGAACCCGAACTAGCCATGCTCGTTGAGTGTCCATTATGTGCTGAGATGGTCATTTCTGCCCCGTCACTAGTGATGGATGAGATAAATATTATGACCATAATCTTTGTCAATGAGGGCTTGCTCTAAGTGTGGAAGGACTTGATGATATCGCTTGAGAATTCCAAGTTTGATGTAGCGTGTCTTTAACATCGGACCAAAATGATTGAAGCAAGTAATAGCAACGAGTTAAAGTCCCTACTCTGGACATGATCAGGTAAGATGGGGAAGTTTCCTAGCCTTATGGAGGTACTGATGTAGAGATGTTCTGTCGACGCTTCGTTTTCTTCGGCGGTAGCAACAGGTTTCACTGATTAAGGGGTTATATTAGTTGAAACAGATTTGAATTGATATTTCCAACAAGATCAAGCCCCTAACTGAAGAATACGCAAGAGATTTCCATTTACTATACATAGATACATGTTGAATAGCTTCGTGATACCCATGGATGAATGATGCAGTGTCTACTTCAGGTAGTAATAAAGCTTTATGCTTCCCAAATATTGTGATGAGGTATCCCATCATTTATCCTCCCACGAGAGATGAGACTCTGTTATGGAAGAGGTGAAGGTAGACCATGTGAGATGTGGATATTACCTTGTCAGGATGACATCAGTGGACGATCTTGTCACTATTACCGTCGTTGATCAAATCTTCAGGTTGAAGGAGGTGACTGCATTAAATCTTCAAAAGTGAAAGATCATTCAGTCCCCACATGTAGCCTACTTGGATCTGCTACCGGACATGAGATAATCTGATGATGTCATCACGAGCTTATGATTCTAGGGATTTAATCAGGCAAGGAAGGTCAGGTATGTCCTTTGTTGTTGTTTTTGTTGTCATGATGTGGCTGGAGTAAAAAATTGAATTGAAGTTGAAGCCGTTGTTGGTGTAAGCTTATTGTATTCCTCTAGAGGTAGTAATGGAATGCTTGGAACACCACATGTGGAAGAAGTTCTCCGAAGATGTCAAATATGGAGAGGATGAGATGGATGTGTCTTCTTGCTGATGTGGAGTCCCGGTTATCCACAAGCACTATATGCCCAGAAGTGTTACTTGGGCTATCTTCTGAATATTTGATTTTTATAGGGGATAGGATGATGTGAGTAGTCCCCAGTTACACTTCTGTTTATTCGCTGGAATCTTGTTCCTTGAAGTAGACCTAAGATGCATCTCATCCTCGTTTAGGAGTTGTAGGAGCCTACCAGATATGATGTTGTTGAGAGAGGTGAGAATATCCTTACGATGTTCCTTTGGGGAGTAGAGGACTTCATCAAGGTTGCCACTCTTCGATTGACCGTCTCTTCTGGGATGGAAAGGTTCTCAACAGTGAAGGGATTTTTTGGAAACCTTCAGTCCCCTAGTATGGTTCACGTGATCCTATCTTGTACAGTCAGTGGGCATTGACCATGAGACAGTTTGATACCACCTTCTTGTATACATACTTTCAGTAACTCTATTACCTCTTCCACGAGAAAGTAAAATCTGTAAAAATATGGGTTACATTTGGATGTGGTAGTTGTTTTTGTGGTGAAGCTTTGAACGGGGTATGGAGTTTGAAGTAGAGCTTGTCTTTGACCCAATGCTGGAGATAAGGATGGAGCCAGACCTGAGGTAAATATGGAGTGCGCAGTTTGTGATACTTATTGCGTCGAATCTTTCATCTTCACTCCTTCGTTGGTGACAAAATCTACATATGGTTGGATATTTTCTCCTCTAACAGGCCTAGGTCTTTCCAATAGGAAAAAAGCGGTGGTATCACTGATGCAGAGTTCACTCGCGTTTGGGCATGAAAGTTGAGAGTGCGTTCTGAACTGCTTCGTAATCTTTGGGGTGTTGTTGTTTCTCTGGATATTTTCCCAAATTATATGGGATCTTCTGGTAAGAGGCTTTGAGAATTCCTGTAGATGTAATACCTGATTGCGCTCATGCTCTCCTAATGATTTAAAGTGGGAAAAGGGGTTGGTGCTGGTGAAATAGAGACAAGTTCTCCTTTCTATGATTTTACAGGAGCCTTTCCAGATCTCTATGGTTGATGGAATCTGGGTTCGTTGTAGAAGTGTTAAACATGTGTGGATTCAAGTTCACCATGATTTGTAAAAGAGAAAGAATATTGAAGGCGTTGTTGCAAACAAGAATCATTCAAAGGAAGTTCGAAGGTGGGTTCGAGTTTGAGAACTTAATTTACAGCGAGATGGAAGAATAAATGGGTTTGTTTCTGCTAGCAATAAAGGGGATCTGAGGTTGTGTTACAAATGAATTATGTTGGAATGAATCGAAGAAATGGGGAACTCGATTTTTACCAGGATTAGAGAGTGTTATGTTGTTGCTGGGGTAATGGTTGAATTTCAAGTTCTGAATTTGCACAATCAAACAATAAGCTAGGGTCTGAGAAGTTCGAATGTGTTAGATTGAAATAATTGAAGTTGTGAGAATTAGATTTGGTTGTGGCTCGAGTGAATGTTATCTGTGATATGAAGAAAAGAACAATAGATTTGGGTTTGTTATGTTGGTGGTTGATATGAACTCAACTGCAAGGATGTGGAGTTGGACTTGAGACAGTGCTGATTCGAGTGGCTTGAAATGGTGTTTCCGCTAGTGATGAACATTGGATGTTGGGGTATTGTGTGTTGGCAGTGAGAAGAGATGGATTCTGTTTTGTTGGTTTTGATGAGAATGGAATGGATGCAGCTGCAGTTGAACTAAATCTGTAGCTAGCTCGTTATGGCTTAAACTATGATTGAATCATGAGCATAGATGTATGCTAGGAACATTCTAGAGAAGGAAAAGAAGGAAGTTTAAATTACCAACAAAGCATGCCTAATTACCTCCAGAAAAGTGCACGCAAGGTGTTCGATAGTTTTCCTGAATGAGAGTTGGCTAAAGGACCATAGTAATGCAACAGATCTTAAATTGGCCGAAGCTAGTGCAACAGATGCAGTGTGATGTCCCACTAATGCGCAACACCAGAGATTTAGCCTGAATAAACCTAACAGACTTAGCTAACTCTGACTAAAACTCTGTCTCACCCTAGACGAGCTGACTCAGATGACCAACTTTGATCGGTAACCTGATTAACTTTTCCGGTCACTTTTCTGGACCTCCTGTGACAACTTTTGGACATAAACTGAGTGGGCTATTTATCATGTATGGGCTAGTAGATGGACTTATTGGACTTGAGTTTATATTTGTAAATTGAATAGTTTGACCTAGTTTTGGAAACTAGAAGAGATACAAAATGGGGAGTTTTCTAAAACTCTCTACACTTTTACAACTGATTTTTGGGAGCAAGGAGCAAGAGCCGTCATTCTCTTTCACGCATCTAGGGTTTGCAATATTTTTTATCTTCTTCTTTATTTTAATGTGTATGAACTTCATAATTATGAGTAGCTAAATACTTTTTATTGGTTAAGGATTAAAGTTGATTTCTCAAACATGGTATTTGATCAATACATTAGTTTTGTCTCAATATTTGTCGATTGTGATTCATTGTTTATAACTTTTGTATGATTTGAACACTTCGTTGGTTGAGTACGGAATCAATTTAACTTGTTTTCATAACTAAAGCTAATTTAGGGTTTTCAATACGAAAAAGTTGACGAATTCTGATTTCAAGTAGTATAAGTGTGGTTGTTGCTTGTAGTGATACATCCTAGAAAATACATATGAATCATAACCATTGTTAAATTGAATTAGTGTGTTTTCCATGTTCAATTGTATTGAATAATCTTATTTCACAAAAATTAATGCTCATGGGGAATTAAACTTGATTAGTGTTTTTTACACGTTGGGTTGTTTTCTTGGTATAATTCATACTCGTATATTTTTAATGTGTTTATGATGAATTTGGAAATAAACGGGATACTCTTGCGATCAAGGTATCCTATGGTTTTTGAAAATGAGAGATTAAATAACAATTCTAATTATTGAGAAAACTACATGTTTGTGAATGATACAATTCCTTAACCAATATTTTCATCATATTGATAACTTTAGAAACACTTGCTTTGATGTCTTTTTACTTAGTTTTATTTAGTTTAAACAATTCTAAAACCAAACCTCCCTTTGTTACTTGAGACCAAGTCCAATTGATATACATTTTCGATCAGGCACTCTACTCAAAGACTTCGTTCGAGCGGTGAACACTCAGCTTCCTTGTTCTTCATCAACAAATGAATTTACAGATTCAGACGTAGAGGAAGAACAAGAAGCAATGGGTGATCGTACACTCAAATATTTAGCTTCCCACAAGCTATATCGCAGCAATGGTGTATTCAAACTACATCAACCTTCAAGATCAAGCCAAGGTTGATTCATGAGCTGCCCAAGTTTTATGGAATGACTAATGAAGATCCAAATAAGCATCTTATGCATTTTTATACCATAGTCATGGACATGCTACCTGCTAAAATGACTCATACGGAGTCATGCTACGAGCTTTTTCTTTCTCGTTAGTAGACATTTCCAAGGGATGGTTGTTATATTCGCCTCCTAGTAGTGTCACAACATGGACCAGTATGAAGAAACTTTTCTTAGAGGGATATTTTCTTTCATCAAAGGCAACGCAAATTCGCAAAGATAATTGTAGCATCAAACAAATAGCAGGAGAGACATTGTATGAGTGTTGAGAACGTTACAAGAGATTGGTAGCCAGCTGCCCGCATCACAAATTCAGCAATTTAATGATAATTCAGTACTTGTATGAAGGTATTCAACCGAGTGATAGAAACCTCCTTGACGTTGCAGGTTGTTGTGCATTAATGAACAAGACGGTAACACATGGGAGAGAGTTGATTGAGAATGTGGCAGCAAATTCTCAACAATTTTCACACCGTGAGTCGGAAACACGCACAAGAAGAGTTAATGAAGTTAGTGAAGTTGCTGAACTCCGTCAGCAAATGGGAAATATGGAAGAAATGATGCAACAAATTGCAGCCGCGGTGGTACCATTTTTTTCAACTATTGAAGACGACAATGAACAAGCTAACTCCATCTTCCCAAATCAACAAACAAGGTACGATCCGTATTCCAACACTTACAATCTAGGATAGAGATATCACCCCAACTTTAGTAATGCGAAGCTGCGGTTCAACCATCTTCTTTCAACAATCAAATGAGGTTCCAACAACACCAATTTCATCCAAGACAACAACCTCTTAGAAATTCAAGCTTGGAAGAAATGATGAAAGCATTCAAAGACCTACAAACGCAAGATGGTTCTATGGCTAATGAGTTGAATAAAGTACAGTTACAAGATAGTGGGAAACTCCCTTCTCATCCTCTTGTTAACCCAAGAGAGAATGTTAATGTTGTTACATTGAGAATTGGTACACAACTTGTGCAACCTGAAACTATTATTACGTGCGATAAGGAGACTCAAAAGAGCCAATTTTGGAGGGAGAAAATGTTGATTCTCCCCAAATTAATGAGGAACCTAAATTGCAAAAACTCCTATTTCTATTTATATTCCTTTTTTACCTTTCCCTCTCAAAGAAGGCGGCACAAGACAATGAGATTTTGGATATTTTCAAGAAGATACAAGTGAACGTTTCTCTTATAGATGCTATCAAGCAAGTTCCCAAGTATGCATGGTGTTTGAAGGACTTGTGTACCAACAAACAAAGGCTCACCGGTAATGAGGTAATGAGTGTGGGGGGGAATGCTTCGGCAATCTTGCAAAAAAAACTCCCACTCAAATGTAGAGATCCCAGTAGTTTTGACATTCCCATTACTATTGGTAACACTAAATTTGATAAAGCCATGCTAGATTTAGGGGCATCCGTTAATTTTATGCTTGGATTTATTTATGAATCTCTGAATTTAGTTGCTCTTAAGAATACAAGTACTGTTTTACAATATCCACATACGTTGAAATTTTGTTGTTGACTGTTTTCTGGTACCAGATCAGAAACGACGTGAACTTCTTAATTTTCTTGGACGTGAACTCTTGAGTTGTTGGCATCAACAATAAACTTGGAGGCGTTTCTAGCTTCATCCATAGATACATGTGTTGCTCTGGAGGTAGTTGCTCCGTCCGATTCTTGAGAGAAGTGGCATCTCCTTTTGAGTGGTAGACATACCTTCCTGTGTTTTAGTAAGAGTTTCTTGCCTCTTCATCAGATGAAATAGGATTGGTGGCGTTTGATCATACCTGACATCTCCAGAAGCACGACCCAAAATAAAAAAGTGTTGGTATTTCAAGCAGAGGTGTTTGGAGGAGTGGTTTATGACGTACCGCCACTGGTGTTAGCGAGATTGGGATCGGTTGTTGACATGAATTGGGTTTATTTATTGAACCTGACCTAAGATCAACCATTTTTTCAGATAATTTAAGAATTGAATTTGTAAACGAGAGGTTGAACTCAGGGTATGGTCACTAATTGTTTGTACCTAAAATTTGGTTCTAGGTAAAACAATGTATTGTCGAAGTACTTTATTTAGTTTCGAAAATCAAAATCGTACAAGACAAGCCTAAACCAAGAAAATGGTTGTTCACGTCTTGTTTCGGTCACAAAGAGAGAAGATAAGTTGATCTTAGGGGAGGGAAGCAGAGAAAGTTGAGGAAATCAGTGGTGATGTATTTCTGAGTGCGGAATAGTCGTAAATTATGAAAAATCGTAGATTGAATGGTAAGCTTGTTATGTTCTGATTGTTCTAACTAGACGAAGGAGTTTATTTGTAGTTGTACGGGACACACATATTTCCTCGTATGTAGTGGACGCAGTGAAGGATGGAGAAGTGGATATCGTGAAGATAATGGTAAATTCATGTCCGTTATACAGGGAAGCTTCTGGACCATCACTCCATGAAAAATCCCCCCATTTGATGTGTTTTGATATTTTATAGGAATTAGTGGAGTCGTGGACTACCTCTTGTCTTGGTTAATCCATAGCCATGATGAGCTTTGACTAGGTGTTCATCTCCCAATAGGATGACCAAGTCTCTTCGTATGTTAGTAAGTATGAGAATATGATTTATTACCATGGATTGAGCATCCCATGAGTGTCTGAGCAAGCCAATATTTGAGAATGACATGGATGACCAATGACGATATTTTGTGTACTCTCGGTTGAGAGACTCTTTCGTAAAATATTTGTGACTCATACTTTAAGAGATAGCTCAGACTCAAAAAACGCGTGGATAAAGAAGAGGTTACTGTAGAATAGAATTGGCATGGTCGTGGGATGCCTTGGCGTGGTGGTGGCATGCCTTAGCATGGTTGCGGAATGCATGTGGTACGCTGGTGTCGTGCCTTGGCATGGCAGTGGTGCAGCCGCGCTGGCTTGGCATGGCCGCGATATGTGATTGGGGTACGGTCGCGGAAAGCATGTATCAAATCCATGGCCGAGGTGATGGCGCTGGCAAGTGCATGGGCAAGGCCGATGTATTTCTGGTACAGGCACATGCCAGTTTCGTGGCCATGGCCAAGGAAGTTCTGGCGCAGGCGCTATGCCTGTATCGTGGACGTTTCAAGGCAGTGTTGTCATTGGCGCCATGTCAGTTTCGTGGCCATGGCAAGGAATTATTATCGCTGGAAACATGCTAGTGTCGTGGTCGTGGCAAGGAAGCGCTAGTGTTAGCGTCATTCCAGTATCGTGGTCGTGGCAAGGCAGTGCTTTCGCTCGCGCCATGCTAGTGTCGTGGTCGTGACAAGGCATTGCTTGTGCTAGCGCCATGCCAATATCGTGGCCGTGACAAGACAACGATGGTGATGTCGTTATACCAGTGTCGTGGCCGTGGCAAGGCAGTGCTGGTGCTAACGCCATGCCAGTGCCGTGGCAGGGGCAAGGCAATACTGGCGCTGGTGTTGGCGTCATGCTAGTATCGTCGTCGTGGCAAGGCAGTGTTGGTGCTGGCAACATGCTAGTGCAGTGGTCGTGGCAAGGTAGTGTTGTCGTTAGCAGATGACAGTGTCGTGGTTGTGGCCAAGGTAGTGCTAGTGCTGGCATATGTTAGTGTTGTGGCCATGGCTAGGAGCGTTCGCGTTGGCGGTGTGCTATTCTTGGACATATAGGTTTAGCACGGGTATGGCTTTCACCATGGAATATTTTGGCGACGTGGCACGCCTAGAGCTTATCAGCGCCGCACAAGACCTGACATCGGTACCGGTGCTGGTTGGCATCATGTTTGAATAAGATGGTACTTGGATACTAAATTTATTGCGAAGGCAGTAACATACCGATGTTGTTCAGATAAGAATCTGAACATTGATATGCATACAAAACAAGTTCAAGGAATTCAGCTGTGGAATTATTGAACTTAGAAAAACTTCAATATTGGTATCCGTTTAGGAACAAGATTATGTTCTGAACGTATATTTTGTATAGTCAGAGAACATTTGGAGAGGAATTGGAACCAGCACCAGTGGCATTATGAGGACAATATTGCTCTATACTAGTGACCAATCCATCTAGGAGCTGTCCAATCAGTGTAGATTCAATACAAAGGTGAGTACAGTATAAATACTGAAAATACTTCATAAATATATATAGAATACTGAGAGTTCAGCTGGGTGAAGCCCTAGCACATATATATTTATAGATATGTCTCTGATACAGGTTTAGAGACGAATTTACAAGTTTTTTCTTTGTCGAAAATCCACCCTCAACAAAAATTACTATGGAGGCTCCGTCACGACGAAGAATTGTAAAAGGAGCATAAGGCGATTTGAAAAAAACATTCAGCTGTTTTGATTACGTTCACCTTCCTGTGTTGAATATTGAAAATATTCAGAATTTGTAATTCATTGCAATTATTCCACTTACAACCATTAAGGCTAACTCCCCCATCTTGATAATTGCACCACCCTAGCTCTTATTCTGTCAGTAGAAGCGGCTATTAATTCAAAAGGCAACTTTTTTCTGGTATATCAAATTTTCACAAGCAAAGGGAAAGCAACAACCATCCATGTTTATTTGATAATGGGGCTCTTGAGTTTATCTTTAAAAGATGTAGGGCTTAAACAATGAAAAAGGCCACCAAACCATTTTCAAAGGAGTTGACTAAGGTTGTAGTGCATAAGATGTGATCAAGAGAATCTCGAGCAATACTACAGAAATAACATTTGGAAGCCAGGTTTACGGCCCTATTTTTCAAGTTGTCATTAGTGGCACAAATTCTTCTTGCAATTTTCCAAACATTACTTGAAATAGACGTATGAATCCAAGATTTTGTTTACAACCAGTAGAAATAGGACCTTTATATCTTACCTTATGAAAGGAAGCAGCAGTTAAGCATCGAGAATGATTACCACTCCAAAAAAATTTGTCTTTATCTCCAGAAATAAGAGGGAAATCTTCAGGGATACAAGTGTTCTTGATCATTGTTAAGTCAAATAAAACTTAATTAAAATTAATATTAATTGTATTAGCAAGTTTTAAAAAATATGCGTTGGAAAAAATAAGCTAAAAAATACTCCCTACGTTTCAGTAAAAGTGTTATTATCACTTTTTCATTTTAGCCTAAAAATAGATTAAAATGAGAAAATGATAGTAACACTTTTGTTGAAACGGAAGTAGTATAATTTACTGTCACTAAAATCTAATATTAGTATTAGTTGTTGTTTGATTTAGTTGATAATTAACTAATATTTTTGTTTCATTGATGTTTTTTAAGTTTGTTAAAATCAGCAGTAATTATTTTAGCAAATTAAAATATTAATAATTGATATAATTATCTTAATTATATAGTTTTAATGCTAATTAATAGTAGTAACGTTTTAATGTAAATAAATTATATAATAACTATGTGTATTTATTATAAGAATGAATTACCTGTAAATAATTATATTGTGAGTTTAAGATCCCTCTCTTCTCTTGCGTTTCTTTTACTAAGAAAAAGCCTTGGAGTCGTTGTATCATTCTTGCTTAGATTTGGTCCGTTTGACCAGATCTAAGTAAGGATTTCTGTTCTTTTTAAGTTTTAGGTAATGAATAAGATTTTTGACATCGTTTTTGGTGTTGCTGATGGTAGATTTTTTCCGAAGTAGAAAATCGTAAAATCTTTCTAATCCTATGCCAGAAATATATATTTTATATATCTAGTTTCGAAAATTAAGAATACACACTCCAATGGTAATAGGTGTTATACATTAGTCTCTACAACCTCTCTTTATATATACATACGGGCTAGAGCTTCACCCAGATGAATTCTCAGCGTTTTATATGTTTATAAATATATTTAGTGAATGTTCAGTATACATATATATACTGCGTGACACATTGGATCCTCAGAGTGACACTAGTGTTTATTGTAATTATTCTCATTTGATCTAATTATACAAAATATATATTCGGAGTACGGTCTTGTGCTAGTATATTCGTTGACCTTGTTCTTGAATGAACATTAAGCTTCTAGATGGGATTCCCACTAGTATAGAGCAATTTGAAGCTATCCCGAATGTAATAATTATACAGATGAATCCCTTGGCATTAAACACTAATATCAATGGAATAATATGAAGTGCCCTTTTTGTACGAATACAATGCATAAGACACAAAGTATGGCCACGATGCGAACCCAAACATCATTGATGTGGTCGTGACATTGGCACCATTGCCTCGCCCGCGCTGGCACTTCCTATCGCTAGCGCATATTACGCCAGCATTAATATTATCCTAAAACTGTTGTTATCCCACCGTTGGTGCATATTGCATTAGAATACTTCCCAGCGCTGGCTCCTCCATGTCGCTGGTGCATATTGCGCTATCATATCCATTGCAGCGCTGGAAATCCAATGCTGGCACTTCGTTGACGGCATACAAGTGTTCACACCTCTTTCGACGCCTTTTTTTCCTGAAGCATTGTGCGCGTCTCCAAATGCTTGAACCTCTTCATTCGAAACCATAAGCTATTTGTACTATAATTCGATAATATGAGCTCTGAGTATTCACCGACTAATTATTTCAACTATATATGTCAATATTTGACATCATCACTTAGTATTCCTTCATAGTCATGCGCCAGTGACATAAAGTGATATATCACTGAGTACCCAGCATACTCAACTTCCCACGGATGGCAAGACTAGAGCCCATCGCTCACATCATATTTCTTAGAGCTCATAGCTTGTATCCTATTTCTTAGAGGTCATCGCCGACGTCTTATTGCTTGTATCCCATTGATCATTAGAACTAGTAGTCTACTCTACTTGACTTATTAGAGATCACTGAGTCTCTACGAGGCATACCAGTCAGTTAGTTGACCAAGTAGTCTTATACGACTCTGATAACGCAACGGTAGTAACATATTGACTCTAGTTATTGATTTGTACGGGACATCAAACATGTCACGTATGAGGATATACTTTAGGGTTTTGGTATGGTGGTGTAAGACAGATACGGTGTGCCATCTCACGCCCACGGGAAGAGACTAAGTCACAAAAAGATGGAGGGAAAAAAAGGATAAGTGAACATGTAGTAATCAGTCTTCCCAGCAATGTGGAAAGGATTTTACCACGTTTTTTATATCTTCTTGGGTCTTCTTGAGTCTTCTCGTTTCTTCTAATTTCAACACGTTTTTCCAATTCTTATGGGAGACCGGTGCGCTACTACTACAAATCAACTTATTCACAAATCACACTATAAGAAAACTTGGCCTTAGAAACTGTTTTTTTACCAACTGTAGTTGGTGGAAATCTCTAACAACCATTTTTTGCAACAGAAAACAAACTTGGTTCCAGAAACCTCTAGTTTTCAGCAACTATGGTTGGTGGAATCCTTTAGCATCATTTCTTTAGCAACTAAAAATATCATGCGCGCAGCTATTAGTTTTCAGTAACCGTAATTTAACAACTCAAAAGTACATCAGAAGCTATATACTCCCATCCACTAGGTTTATCCACCAAGTCAATATGTTGGTAGACACCTCTACAAACTTTTAGATAGTTTGTGTTGCTAATATTGTTCGACCATCAGGATTTCACAACTAAAAATTAAATTAGAAGCTATATAGTTCTAGCCGCTAGATTAAGCCCCCAAAATAATATGTTGGTAGACACCTAAACTAACTATCTAATTTTTTGGCGTTATTAGTAGTGTTCGGCACTTTGGTTTGCCAACTATAAAGTACAGTAGAAGCTAATCACTTTTAGTCACTATAGTTCCCACCAAATAATTTGTTGTTGGACACCTGTATCAACCATCAAATCATTGGCATGGTTGTTAATCTTCAATCACCATGGTATGGCAACTAAAAATTACACAAGTAACTAAATACTTCTACCCACTACAGTTAGCCAATGAAACAATCTATTGGTGTACATATATACCAACCATCGAATCGTTGGGATGGCTATTGAATTCCAACATGATTTGGAAACTACAAAATATACATACTAGATTAGCTTCCATTCAAGCATAATTTTTAAGTACCTAATTATACATCTCCTCTATACAAAGTAGAGATGTCTAATTTGTATTTTGCTTGTTATCTACATACTCGTATGGATTTAACCGGAGAACCTTAGTTTAATTTGGTACCCAGTTATTCCAAAATTAAAGGTTGGTACCTGGACAAACAGTTGATCGTCAACAACTGCCCTTGGCTTAGCTAGTTTTTATTTTATTATTTATAATTGATTTTTTAAATAATTTTTTAACTAATTTATTATATTTACCTTTTCTTATTCATCAAACCATTATCAGAAAATATTTTCATCTCCATTAATTTGATCGAGAGCACCCTAATATTGACTTGGTTTGTGTCTCGCGTGTTTTTCTCGTGTTTCTTCATATAAGGTATACCACTAGGGATCAAACATCCGGGTATTTAATTGTAAATGCATGTAATTATAATTAGTGTGTGAAAGCCTTCTTATACTACCCTACGAAGTTTAATTGTGTTAACATCAATATTTGGTAATTTGCTAAAAGTATTTTTCTAGATGTATGATTTTGGCAGAGTTAAGCAACAAAATGGACTATTAACATATATATACCTTAAAGTAATAGTATCACTATCATACTAAAGTTAATATGATGAGCTAGAAAACAAGAAAAGTCGACGTATGGAATCTGGGTGAACTTGAGTGAGGTCGAGTGATATTGGGTAAGATTGATGAAAGACAGGTGAAATTTAGTAAGATCTATGGACATTCAGTGAAATTGATGAATGTCGGATGAAATTGATGGATATCGAGTAATTTTTAATGACGTCTGTTTAAACTGATAGATATTATATGACATTGATGGGTATTGTCTTATACGATATATTTCCTGTTCGCCGAATAAATAACATACAAATCCTGGTTGATATATTTTGTGTGAATTAGATGATTAAATTCAATACAAATTTAGATTCTGAGAGAGAAAGAGGTGAGGGGTTAGAGTGATATTGAATGCAATTGATAGATAACATGTGAGATCGATAAATATTGAGGTTAATTGAATGAGGTTGAGGGGTGTTTAGCGAAATTGAGTAAGGCCGAGGGATATATATTGGGTGAAACTAGTGAATTTGGCTCGATGGAATTGGGTGAAATTAATCTAAATCTACTAGCACGAATCAAAATCTACGTTGGAACTCTAATCCTCTTTATGACCTCTCAGACTAATTGAAATCTACACTGAAACTCTATGTCAACTACCATGTACCAAAATCTACTCCATTGACCTCCCATACAAATTGAAATCTACATTGGAACTCTAAATCTACGAATGTGAACTATAATATACTTTATGACCTCTCATACTAATCAAAATCCACATAGGAACTCCAAATTTACTAGAAACTAAAATCTACTTTATTGATATGTCTGACTAAACGAAATATAAATCGGAACTCTAAGTATACCAATGTGAACCAAAATTCACTTTATTGGCCTCTCCAATTAATCGATATCCATATCGAAACTCTAAATCTGCTTCATGACCACTCTAACTGATCGAAGTCTACTTGAAACTCTAAATACACCAATGTGAACCAAAATATGCTTCAAGATCTCTCACGCTAATTAAAATTTACACAACAACTTTGAATCTACTAGCGTGAACCAAAATCTACTTCATTCACCTTTACCACTAATTGAAATCTGCATTGGAACTATAGATCTACCAATGTGAACCAAAATTTGTTTCATGACCTTTCCTACTAATTGAAATCTAGACAAGAAATATAAATCTACTAGCTTGAATCAACAAAGGGCTTTTATATGGACGAAAATAAATAGGAGATTCTATGATTCAATTCTCAATCTTTCGGTTCATTCTCATCCATATACATGCATTCTTTGGATTTGTGTCTAGTCGAAAATCGAGATTACTTCTATGATTCATTCCTCAATCTTCTGGTTTATTCCCATCTGTATATATTATTCAGATTTGTGTCTAGTCGACAACTTATTTTAATACGAGTTAGTTGTATGGTTTCCACACACCTGTCTTAATCCGTGTGAAAATGCCAAACCAAATATCTGTTGTCCAAAAAAATTCATAATCCGTATGACCTTGAACCAACATCTACCCCAAAAAATTTCATTCAAAACCCTAAAATGTTTTCTCTCACTTAACTTTTTTTTTAACAGGAAAAGAATCTCACTTAACTCCCCCCTCTCTATTTCAAGCTCTCCGCCTCTCTCGGAAAAAATAAGAACTCGTGGAAGAATCGAAATAAATGAAATTTTTTGTTGATGAAATCTCCCTCCAAGTGAATATTTGTAGCCGAAGGCTATTGGCCTACTCTAAATCTACCATCATTGTGCTTTAAAATTTTGTCTAGCCGAAAGTCAACGATGATTATCAAATTCATTTATCATATTTATGATTCATTCTTATATATACTCGAAGGTCAATTATTTTATATTATATAATATTCTTTAAATTTTTATCGTATCGAAGGTTGATATATAAACTGAATGCGCGGAAAAAAAAATTAGCACAAAAAGAACTACATATGTTTTTCACACACTTTTCTCAATCCGTATGAGAATCCTAAGCGAAATCTCCGGTCCAAAGTTTTTCGGAATCTGTATGACCATCCTTATCCACCGTTTATTTTTTTTATACAAAACCCTAAGATTATTTTTCACTTTAGTTTTCCCTTCCCCTTTATAATTTCTTTCTCTAGCTGCGGCATCCTTCTTCACTCACCATATCTACTATATGATTCTTCATTGCACTCCCAACAACTACGGCTACAACTTCTCATTAATATTAACAAATCATCAGATCTACTAGATGCATCCCGATTCAACTAGAATAGTATATCCGGTGATTGGTTTCGTTAACAGAGAATAAAAACCAAATTTTCTTATTTCTTCAGAGATTATCTCGATTTTCCTCTCAATTCTCCCATCCAAGATGAGTTTCTTCCATTTATCTCTTCTTTAGGTTTTGTTGGAATGTTTAATATCTGTTAAGAAATTTGATTTGGTTTAAATAAGTTTTTTTCTGCTCGGGTGTTTATGGTTTTTTTTTTAATGATTTTGTAGCTAGGATCGCGGAAGATTGTGCTGGACTTGTTAATCCTTCAAAGATTAGTTTTTTCTTAGAAGAAAAATCAATTTCTCGTTGGATTATTGTTGTTTTTTTTTTGTTATTTTTTGTTTATTTTGTTTTCAGATCAAGCTTGAGACTTCAGATTGACAACATTCTGGTGTACTTTAAAGTCTTACACCAAATCTTGTTGAGGCTTTGAGAGAGATTTGGGTCTGTGATTGTTTGGATTACTCATTCATCTAAGTTTCATTTTAGCACTACCAGTACTGATATATTATATGCAGCTTCCTAGCTACAAAAAGTGTAAAATAGTCATGGAGAAATGTGAATACGAAGATTGGAAATCTATTGTCATTAAATATAACCTCCAAACAAATACAAGTGTATATTTGGGTAAAAACATTTTATTTTCATCTCTCGTTCTAATTCTTGAATCTAAATAGATCTCCATCAAATATTTCAATAAAATTTATTTTTATCTAAAGACCGTTCCCATTAAGCAGAAGATACAATCTCAATTTAACTTTGTTAAGAAAGCTTCTAACTCAAATAGATCTTCTTCTTGTTGTTCGTGTTCTTTCATTCTGTAAATCTATCTTCTTCTTGTTGTTCTAGTTTAGGGATATACTTTTATAAGAATGTATATAAGAGCCACTTTTCATGTTAAAGTTGTGTATATTGATCAAATAGGGCCATCTTGCTATGGCAGTGATGTTGTGAGTGTTTGTAAGAGGGTATGTAAGAGGAGTAAAGCATTAACATGAGTCTGCAGTTAGCCACCGTTCTTACTTCCGAACTATAGGTATCTTTTGCTTAAGTAATTATCCATTTTGCATCCTTTATTTTTGAGGTATTAGATCTATCAGTCACGAAATATGCTCGAGGGATCGATACATTGTTCATTGGAGACACTTAATATGTTCTTATGGTTTTCATAGTGATACTTGGTATAATTTTAGTAATGGTGGTGCAGTTGATGGCTAATGGCTTTAGTGAATGATGCAAGTGTTGTCTTATCTACCCTGTAATTTGGTTTGATTTGATAGTGATTGTAAGTTTTAATTATCACAATTTTTTTTTTCTTTTGATTTTCTTTGCTTTTGATTCGGTTTCTCACAGTGGTGTTTATCCATTACGATGACAAGAAGTAGAAGAGGATTATCACAAAGATCTAGTGGACAAGTACATTCCTTGAACGATTCTCTGCCAGATAGATATCCAATTGCAGGGCAGAAGACGTCAACAAACGGTAATGAAATATACATTTGTTGAATAAAGTTTATGTTGGACCCAAATTCAATCTACTGATATGTTTTGATATTAATCTTGAACTACTCTATTAGATTAAAAATGTAATGGGGTTAATAAAACTGATGATCCATAAAACATGAAAATAGTAGTACTACCAGTAGTATAATTGATGACATACGGTCTCTCATATTTTTGTATTGATAGTATTCTCGTTTTATTCAATACTAGTCCATGTGACAGCTAACTCTAACATTTTTTCAAAAAAATAAAATAAACTAGGCTTTACGAAGAACCAACTAATTTAATGTGAATTACATGTATAGCTTATAGATTGTTTACTTTCTTTGTTATTGAAAACTTGATTCCTAAGGTTGTCTTAAGTCCAGGATTAAATCGTATGTACAGCTTATTGATTCTTTTTTATATGCCAGAAATCCTTTGGAATCTACTGTATATATACTTCATACCAACATTTATACGTATACTTTTCTTATTTGTTCTTCAAACAGATGAATGAATTATTCCATATTTTTCTTATTGTTTGTTCTATAGTGTTTACGTTGAGAAGATCTAGAGGGGGATTATCACAAATTTCAAGGCGAGTTAATACTTTGCATACTTCTCTGATAGAAAGAAGTCCAATATTAAAACAAAAGATGATATGTACATAGAAGATGATAGGTACACAGAGGAGGAGGAAGATCAACGTTTTGATTGACCAACTCGTCGATATGTCACTGTAAGTAAGCCATTTAATCTTTAGCTCTAACAAGATTTGGATATGATTCAAGTTTAGTCAATAGAATATCTTGGGAACTACTTATTGTCTCTTTCTCTTTAGTAAAAAGATACATAATTTCATCATTCTCCCAAAACAAGTCTTGTCCCATTAAAAAAAGATAGTAAATAAATCCATTATTTCTAATAATATTGTTTTCATCATTTTATTGTTTTTCTTCTACTTCTTCTTCTTCCCATGTTTTTTCCTCTTGATATTAGAGAGCATCTATATAATAAATTGAATCTTGTTGAGGTAGTGATAGATCAATTGTTATTGTACTTAACTTCTTCTAAGAAGAAGAGATTTAAGTTGTCACTCATTGTAAATGATAGACATGATGAATATGAGTAGTGCAAAAACCCTATAAAATTTAGACCTAGTACATAAAAGTAAATAAAGGTTCAAATTTTTTATGAATCTGGGGTACGACATTCTTTGTTGTAATCCTTGTATGCATGAAGGTTTGTGGTAGGTTGTATTTCTTTGTAGTTATTTTTGTTCTTGTTGATAGTCTCATTATCTCATTCTACACCTAGAAGTATTATTGTTGTTTTATTCATGGTTTTGTTATGATAATTTATCAGGTATCAAAGCATTTGATGAAACAGAAGGATTTGAAGTAGAGTGGCATGGAATAGAAATACGAAAAACCTAATCCTGGAACGTCTTTATTCTGGAAGTTCCTGATACAGGTTTTTATCTTGGGATGTAAAGTTTTTTGGGGTCTTATTTTGGGATGTTATGAAAGGCCGATAGTATTTTGGATGTTAATCGTAATTAATTGAATTTACTTCTATTATTATATAGATTCTTTAATTCAGTACCAACAATTATGTAACTAGATTTGCAGTGGGATGAGGCTTTAAGCAGCAGAGCTGCCAGTGGATTAAGCCTTCAGTCAACAAAACAATTATAGAGGCTTGAAACCTTTATCAACAGAATCTTCATTGGTTAAACCCTTAGCCAACTACACCAAACAACTAGATCATATGTGGGTGGAGCTTTTCACCAACGTAAACCTGACACCTCACCCACCGAAAAGCTAGCGGCTACAAATCTTAATCAACCAAAACGTTGTTGGAAAACGCCTTCACCAAATCAACTATCAACTGTTAACTTGTTGGCACCTTAACCAACCGAACAAAAGCAGCTGAAATTCTTCTAAAACTTAAAATCTTGAGCAACTAAATCTGGTGGAGGAAACTCTTTAACCATCAGAAAATTAAGTGACTGCGATTCTTAGCCATTCAGAAACTCAAATCCAGTGGGTTCTATTCTCTATCTTGCCACCTCTACTAACAATGTATCAGCCTTTAGCAGCCAGTATTCTTGTGGGTTAAGTATTTCAGCAACTAGTGCTTATATGCTCCACCAACAATGGTTGGGAAGTTATCGAAAATTTGTGCTAGCTAAAACTCTTAGTGCTTCTCAGTTGTTGCAAAACATTTATACCAACATCTATGTTGGAAAAGGTCTCTAGCCTCATAGTCTTTAGCAGTCAGGCGTTTCCATTGCTAGTTATTGCCAGAGGTCTCCAGCCACTGAAACACGCCCTGTAGCAACTCTTTTGGTTTAGTTAGTAAATCTCATTTTTCTTGTAGTGTCACCTTGGAATCATCTCGAAAATACCAAGTAATCTCTCAAAAAGATCGTTGAATTCTCATAGTAGTAGTTTACAACGTCTAAGAACTTGATATTCACAGTTCGAAGACATCACCTACAATCACATCACCACCGTGATCCCTTAATCTTTCTCTGCTTCCGTCACTAAGATCAACCTTATCTGCTATCTTTGTGACTGAAGCGGCGCTCGAACGACCATTTCTTGGTTCAGGCGAATTTGGTACGATTTTGATCTCTAGAACTCACATAAATACCCCTACTTTCACTGTATTTGTTTTACACCTAAAACAGGTGTCTTTCGTCACATTTATTCACCTGTTTGGGGTGATTTTTCTTCATCGTTGTAAGGATAGTTCTTCAAAATTTTATGGCTCGTTCATGGCTTGTTATTCTCGATTCAAAAACACCAACGATTCAACACGACATCGACATCGTTTTGAATCCATACATAAAGGATTTAGGGCATCCGAGTTTTTTTGGATCAACAAGTTTATGGACAAAAATACTCCTTTTTTGTAGTAGCATCTATAATTAAATAAGAATGCAATCAAATTAAATGGTCGAAATTAATTCCGAAATATACCATCATCTCTCCCCCATACATAAACAAAAATTGGATATCTTTATGGTTGATTGATCTTTCTCTTCGCGGTTTACTTGTAATTGATATCTTTATTTGTATTAGGGGTTTTGACTATCTTGTATTTTGATGATTTTGTTATTCTTGTAAGCAAACATGTAATCACAATTTTAATTTGAATGAATTGAAATATGTCGATTGACCAAAAATAAATATATAAATACATGTAATAGTAATTACAAAATAATAAAATAAAGGTAAAGTGTGAAAGTTTAAATGAGTTCTCACCATCAAAGATTCTCTATCTATGTTTCAAATTTAAAGTATGATTTAAAGGATTTCCGTAATATTTAAAAGGTAGAGAGAGAGAAGCCAATGTATCCTGGCTAGTTTGAGGCCTACCCATTTTATTTGAGACCTACCATTAAAAGATAAAATACCGTCATTTTAAAATAAACTCAAAAACCCCTTATCCAACTATATTTGTTAATAGAATACGCCCTTTGATTAATCAATCATAATAATTGACTTAGTTATTAGATTAGTTTAGTTAATCATTTTTTTTTATAAGTTTTGTTAAAAAAAATACTTCTTTTTACTTCTTTTATAAGTTTTGGTAAACCAATTCATCGTATACGTAAACCAATTCATCGTCGTAATTACAATCTAAAAATGGTAAGAAAAAAGCAAACAACCCGTCAACCTGCTAATACTAACTGGACGAATTTTGCCGAGAGAATAAGAAATAGAGAGATCGTTGAAGAACATAACGAAGAACACGGAGAACACGAAGATGATGACCTAGAAACGGAGACTGATTCCGACAATCAGCCTCTCCAGAATTTTATAATGGCTCCAATAAGGTAAGGGTTTACCATTATTCGTGTTTATTTTGATTCAATCAAATGAATTCGTCACTAGAATATCTAGGGTTTTAGGTTATTTGTCATAATCGGTAGTTTCGTGTTTGTATTTAACTACCAATTATGTTAGTGTTCTTCATTGCTCATGAACATCATACACAATCGGTAGTTATGTTTAGTCATAAACTACCGATTATATTTCCTGGACCAAAATTTAGGCATAATCGGTAGTTTCGTATAGTGTTAAATTCTCGATTATTAAGTTAGTGATTCATGAACATCGACCATAATCGGCAGTTGTATTTAGTCATAAACTACCGATTATTTTCCTGGACCAAAATTTAGGCATAATCGGTAGTTTCGTATAGGGTTAAACTTCCGATTATTAAAGTTAGCAAATTTTGCAAAACATCGACCATAATCGGTAGTTATATTTAGTCATTAACTACCGATTATATTCCTGGACCCAAATTTACACATAATCGGTAGTTTATTTTTTTTATGTAACTACCGATTGTATGTATGTCCATAGACTTTTTTGTTCCATTTTTATGCACAATCGGTAGATAATGTAGAGCCCGAGCTAACGATTATGCACAATCGGTAGTTACTTTATTTTTTTGACTACCGATTGTGAACAATCGGTTGAGTTTAGTGTACTTTGTTTACCGATTATGTAGTGATTAAACAGTGTTTTGTTGGAAATAATTGTTCTTTCTTTTGTATCAAAGAAGGGAAAGGCGATCTAAGCATTCCCACGATACAATTCTTTCGGGGGCCTCGTCATGAAGGGGGTAAGAAAGTAACTGCTAATGCAAGAAGACAAAAGAGCGCTAGCGGAATTGTTATCACCGAAGGAACTCAACCAAGTGTTCCAAGAAGTAGAAACGAAGAAGAAGGAGAACCAAGTGCTCCACAAGATATATACCAAGATGAAAGAGGACCAAGTGGTACAAAGAAGCCAGTTAAGAAAAAAGGAGGACACAAGGTCCCCGAATCTTTGAAGATGAAGGGTATTCAAGAAGGCCAAATCCCTGGCCTCCCAAAAGATGGAGGAGATCTATTATTTGGGTACAAAGATTCTTGGGCGAAAGAAATTTACTCAACTGAGGTAATAATTGTAAAATAACATTCTTAACATATTGTATTTTTATTCGTAGAAGTGTTAACTGTTATTCTAATTATTTTTTAATTCTTCGTGTATATTAGGATCATTCTGATACGGTTTGTCTACTCAAACCTACGGCTGCACCAACAAAGATGAAAGATTGGCCGTTAGAAGGTGAGTGTGAACGGTTCCAGCAAATTATACTGAACTCGGGGTTATCTACGGCTGCCGAGAATTCAATGTTATATCATGACCGGGTGTCGATATCAGCCTTCATGGGGAGGATGTATCCTGAGACCGATACCTTCCACATGTCGTGGGGAGAGATGACGATCACCCCCGATGATGTGGTGCAGATTCTTAGTCTCACTGACCATGGTACGGCGGTGAAGTTTGATTATGTGAAATAGTTAAGCTGGGAACAACTTTATTTTTACACTGGGAGGTACCTTGGTTGGGATCGAGCGATATCCGACGAAGATTTCCAACGGTGCTTTCCTTACAAAACCAGGCAGTTCAACATGGTTCAACTGATGAAAATGTTCAAAGGCACCAAGGCTAAAGAAAAGATCAATCAAGAGTTTAGCGATGACCAGGTCAATGTTGCAGACATTGCATATCTTTTCTGTGTTGGGATGTGTAATTTTCCCCAATGCTAGTGGCAACCGAGTCGAAGACAACCTTCTATAACTTTTGCATCCCCTCAACAAAGTTCGTGAGTATTCGTGGGGCACCGCATGTCATGCGTTCTTGATGGAAGAGTTGAGAAGGGCATCGAGGGAATTAACTAGCCAAATTTCCGGGAACGTGAGCCTACTACAAGTATTTTGGTAACTCTATTGATGGTTTGATTGTTATTTACTTTTTCCTCTTTTAAGAATCAATTTTCTCATACTTGGTTTGATATGTACACTAGACATGGATCTATGACCACTTCCCGTCCCTCGAGTTGGCGAAAGAGAATCCGTCATGGGAAAAAGGAACACCCCGAGGAACAAAATACATCTCTGACAACAACCATTCAAGGTCTAAGGAGCAGGAGTTGATTTCCTTGAGGAGGAAATTAGACTCGATGGCGTCCAAAGATGTATGCTTTGATCCATACAGGTAAGACCGAGCTAGTGGTCATATAGCGGGAAGGTCTGAGTTGTCGTTCTACTATGGACCCTTGTGGCATCCCACCGGATATGTCATGTACAATGCCTCTAGGGTGATGGGTTATGTCCAAGAAGAACCTATGAGTCACATGCGCGACAGGTTCAAATTAGACGTCGAGAAATCTACTTGTGGTAAGGACTCTATCACAGTAGTTTACTCTGATAACCCATCCGTTGAAGATTGGAACAACAAGATGCAATATATGATCAACGAGGGGAGACGTGTCAACCGAGGTGATGAAGCAGATCCACGTTATATGGTATGGTACCGGCATCATTCTCATCTTCATGTGATCCGTGAAGATAAAGGAAAGAACACCAGTGTGTCCGAATATACTTGCATTATCAAAGACAAACCCTATGGTTATGAAAGGCTGGTACGTAATGTTATTTCCTTTTAATTTTGGTATTACGGCTCAATATTTTAGATAATAGTCGTTTGATTGTCATCGCCTAAAAACAGAAAAAAAAAAGTTTGTATTTTTCTCAAAGAAGATAGCTGGGTGCATAAATGCGGCAGTGCCTCCATTAGTTGAGAAGATGATGAGAGAGCATAAAGACCTCATTGACAACATTGATAATGAATCTTATGCTAGCAAGTTTTTGGAGAAATCTGCGAATAAGCCTAAGAGGCTAGCAGCAAAGCAAACTAAAAGATCTCGCGGTTCATCGAGTGTTGATGCTGAAGCAAATGTCCCTGAGGGTGAAGCCAATGCCGCTGATGCTGAAAGATTGTTAGCCCCTGGTGCTCGTCGTCCTCGTACCAAACCCAAACTCACTAGAAATTAGACTTGGTTGTTTACTTTATGGATATGTCTCTGGTGTTTAACATTACTGGTGTTTAACTGTCTAACATTTGAAAGGATTTTATTACTGGTGTTTAACATTACTTGTGAGTTATCAATTGATTTGCAAGAGATTTATTTTTAACAAGTTATTTTGTTCAAATTTTACATTATAATCGGTAGATAAGTGGTTTGCAACAACTATCGACTAAGTATATTCATCTATAGGTAGATAACAATCTACCGATTATGTTAGTGTAATACAATCGGTAGATAAATATCTACCGGTTACACTTACCCCAGGAACTGCCTGTTCCTGGACACATTTTGCACTATAATCGGTATGTTAAAAAATTCTTAACCTACCGATTATGCATTTCCAAAATATTGGAATTTTGATAATTTTTTTCAATTTCCAATTTGGGGCTACATGCATAATCGGTAGGTTAAAAAATTCTTAACCTACCGATTATGCATTTCCAAAATGTTGGAATTTTGATAATTTTTCCGATTTCCAATTTGGGGCTACATGCATAATCGGTAGGTTAAAAAATTCTTAACCTACCGATTATTCATTTTCAAAATGTTTGAATTTTGATAATTTTTTCAATTTCCAATTTGGGGCAACACATTATAATCGGTACTTTAAAAAAAAATTAAACTACCAATTATGCATGTTCAAAATGTTGGAATTTTGATAATTTTTTCGATTTCCAATTTGGGGCTACATGCATAATCGGTAGGTTAAAAAATTCTTAAACTACCGATTATGCATTTTCAAAATGTTGTCGATTTCCAATTTGGGGCTACATGCATAATCGGTAGGTTAAAAAAATCTTAAACTACCGATTATGCATTTTCAAAATGTTTGAATTTTGATAATTTTTTCAATTTCCAATTT
>JAJJMC010005141.1:2826735-2840366 GCA_023531435.1 Papaver californicum
TTTTTTTTTTTCACTAGTACAAGGCCACAGGGCCTTATAAGTGATTATATTACATTCAACTTTGATATGTTTCTTCTTTATTTTTGAAGTTCTGGTAAGGTTGCCACGTGTTAGTATCGTATTGAATTGGGCAGAGTTAGGTCGATAATATCAACGTGGTAATATAACCCCATAGTAAACCTGAGTCCTGACTAACGAAGTCAATTTCGGCCAAGATAGCTGATATACCGTCATTAATATCGGTTTTGATGTTTAATCGAGATGTCACAACTGATATTTATCGATATTTGTCAATATTTCATTGATATTCATTGAAATATAGAGTCGTATCAGTATCTCGATCCCGACCGATATTCACGTAAATCCGATATTAACTACCTTAGTCCTGGCTCTTGACTGAGTTGATTAGTATTTCTCACAGTACAACGTAACACGGTTTAAGATTCTTTATGAAAGTTCTTTTTTATTTTTGGGTGGGTCTCGTACTAATCCATGGGACCCATAACGAGCACCTATACACAGTCCACAGAATCCACACATCCTCGCTCAGACGCTCACACATTCGGCGCAAACCAAAAGACCTTATCCTCCTCGTGTGTGTTTTCTCCTTGCCCTATCTCATCCTCACTTGTTTCTCATTGGCTTGTGTTTAACAGTGATATGAAACAGTGATGCAGGTTTAGGTTGCCCACGTTTTTTTTGCTCCGTTCCATGGGGTCAAGGTGCTTGATTTTTCTTTTTCTTTTTTCTCAAAGCAAAGACGATTTTTGTTTTTGTTTTTGAAAGCAAAGGCCTTAGTGGTACTAATCGTAGTTAAATGGAATGGTCAGTCCCCTTTAAGCTGAAACTAGAACAATACTGATGGCCCCGGATTTTGTCATTTTGATAGGGCTTAGAGCATTTTCAACGGAAAATTGTGATATTCCTTTTTAACGGTCACATAAAATTTATGTTTTTCTTCCTTAAAATTCATCACCAATGGAAACTTGAAAAAAGGATATGAAGATTATGTGGCAAACGGTTATATTTGCATCCTTTAGTCCATCTTCTTATTTCAGAGGATGTTGAAAATTTAGTCATCATTATCTATGACTATAATTAGATAATCAAATAACTAATTTTAAATCAATGGCCTAAAAAGTTCCCAACTAAAAATAAAGATATTATGGTTGAAGATGTTTTTTATTTACCTTCTTATGCTAAGGAGATTTTAATCTCACATTCATAAAAAGGGACTTCCACATATTACTCACACCAAATTACCACCGGAGATGTTTTAAAAAAATGATTTTTGAGTGTGATGCTGAGAAGGTGGTGAAGATGTTTTCTTTCTTGAGCCATAAGCAAAGATGTTGGTTGAAGAAAATCCTAATATTCCCTGGAGATTAACTCACATATTTATCCAGATTAGAACTTAAGTTACGAAGCTGGTCGAAGTCAAGTTCAGTTTTAACCAAAGAGATGGGAATGATATGACTCATTTTCTGGAAAAGTATGCCTTAGTTCACCACTCCAATGTGTGGTGGTTATCTTTCAATCCCCCTTCTTGTATTTTGCAGCTTGTTCAAGCCGAGGGTACAGTCTGTCTTAGTTTCTTGTTTTTGTTAAAAAAAACCAGAAAGGAAACAACTTTCTTAGATCATATATCAACATTAACAATTTATCATGTAAGTCAAATTTATATTGATTGGAAAGCAATTATAAGGCATTAATCTCTTGTAACAATTCTGAAAAAATTGCAACTCAAATTAACTTCCTTTCAGGTAAAAAAAACAAACAATTTTGTCGCATTAATACGAACTTTGAAACAATATATTTAGAGGATTTGTAGGCACTCAAACCTAACTAGATAAACCCCCTGATTATCCTAAATAAAAATGGTGCATACTTTGTTGACTAATAATGGAAATTCGGATCCTCAATTGGTGAGCATACGGTTTTCCGTTGGAGAAGCTATCTAAAACATGAGACTGATATCAGGGAGGAGGACACCCTAACTTGGAAACTAACAAAAGATCAGATCTTTTCAGTCTCCTCACTGTACGGGGAAAAGATGAAACAAAGGCATCACTGTGATATTTGCAATTGTCCGGACTGGAAATAAAATCTGGAATCTGGATACCATTCCCTGTATTCATCATTTTGTATGGAAATTTGCTCATGGTATTCTTCCTACAAGTGGAAGAGTAGTTGTTTTCTATGTTACATGGATCCTTTTTGATGATGGTGGGTTTTTAATTGTAAAAATATCATTGTCTCGTATCAGAAATGTAAAAATTTATAAATTTGTTCCTGGTCATGTACTAGAAATGTATAGTTTGTATATATTCCGCAGGGATGTTAAAGGATATAGGCTCAACTAATGACGACAGGTGCTCTACATTAATCCATATGTCTCTCTATATATGTATATGCGTGTTAGAGATTCGACCAACTAAACTCTCATTTATCTGAATACTTAGTACTCCCTCTGTATTGGATTTCCTCCAATTATTGGAATCTCAGAAGGTCACTGGTGCTTGTTATAATTATTTCTAGACTTTCTAGATATATAAATTCAGAATAAAATCTTATGGTTTTTTTCTCCTTTTTATTTGTTCTCAAATGAATTATGCTCCTAGATAAATTGCCTACTAGTATGGAGTAGATCAAAATTATTCTAATGTTATCCAAAAATGAATTTTTAAAGATTGTTTTTGTATTGGTACATACATATTTAGGCTCTCATTGAGCAGTATTGATTGATTATTTTCCTTACAGTATGCATAAGGCTTTAGTATTTGAAGCTTATTCTCCAATTATATATTCATCCGTTCGAATGAATTATTGCGTTAATTCATAGCCACTCTCAGCTGAATTTTATGAATTCATTCGAGCATGATTTCTAATTCGATATCTAATATATAAATATATGTGGTCATCTCCTAAATTACGCACAAAATATTCCAAAACTCATGAGATGGTTTGTGTTAAAGTTAGTTCAAAGAACAAATTAGTGTTGGCATGATCATACCAACCAATCAAAGGACTTGGTGTAAACGAGCACTAATCTTAATATTTAAGGTTGATGTGCAAAGCATCAATAGCTCTTCTCACTGCTGGCAATAGCCAGCGCCAGCTCTTATTCCTACGTCTAGTATCTTCGGACACCAACGTGACTTACTCATGGCGCTGGCTATTGCCAGCGCCATATATTTCTTGTTATCGCTGACGTCTCTTGACGCCTACACCATTTCTTATCTTATTTTAGAGCTGGCTTTTGCTAGCGACATCCTATCTGTTCAGGGAGGTAGCTGTATCCAACGCCTACCTTATCCTTCCTAGCTATCTAGCATTGGTAATAACCAGCATCGTCTTCTCTTGCTTTCACTGACCTAGTGCCAGTGACCCTAATACTAGAGCAATCTAGTTTTCTCTGTTCCATACGTTTGGTATATTATTTGCCATAGTTATACGTCGATGTTTCAGACTATTCCATCTGGTGTAGTAAGCTACTGGTAGCTCCAATTTATGCACCAAGCTACAAGCATTCTATAATTGAGTATTCTCAGTAGATGGCTAATACTTGGAAAATTTAAAGACAAGATACAACGATGCCATCCTTGTGCATAATTGACGAAGATATACACCAGATATGCATCATGATGCCATTTTTCACAAAGTCGCGAGTGATGCCACTATCTTGATTCACTTACAGTGAGGTAATCGTTTTAATAAAATGGTAAAAATATGGTTCGTCAAAACTTGTGAAGATTTTCTTTTTAGACCTAATTCTAATTTTAAACTAGCAAATATTTAAAAGATAATAACAAGATTGAGAGAAACTGGGACTCAGGATTCCACTATTTTTCATATTCACCTGATTCATACGTTAATTCTAGACAATTATAACTCATATAATAAAAGTATTGACTCTGATTCTTTGAAAAAAATAGATTTCCAAAATATTAAATGTAAATTATAAGCATGGCGCATGAAAAGTACTTAAGACTAAGCATACACCATCAAACAAATTTATAATTAATTAAGAAAAATCATAAATCAATTTAAGTTAATATAAAAAGTCATAAAAGAATTACTTATAATTACCATAATCATGGAATATGGCTTCCTTCATTGTCCCAGTGTTGGGGTTTAGTTCCTCATGTTGAAAACACTCTCAAAATATTTATTCATAGCTCACAAGTGTTTACAATAAGAAAAGAATAGAAAATGACATAGAAGCTGCAATACTTATATTTGTTGCGAACAAGAATCACAAAGGTAAATATATAAGTGTCTCTTTTCTGTGCTGAAATAAACAGAAAAGATAACTCAAAATAACAACTCTTCTCTGGTGCTTTAAAGAAAATGGAAAAAATGAAGGTTCCTGCGACTGTCTTTTGGTGATGTTTCTTCTTCCTCCTCCTCTCCTTCTCTGCAACTCAGGTACGAACATAATTGTTCTCTCTTTCAATTTTTAACCACTCCCAACATACCCCTGATACTCGACCCTCTATTTATACAAAAACATCCAACACCTACCAAATCTTTCAAAGTTATCTTCTTTTCAATGAGAATTACTCGGTAATAAGATTCTTCCCCTCTTGACAAATATTTTTTCTTATTCTTCTCAACTCGAGACAAAATTTTGATGTTATTTCACAATCTATAACTCAAGAATAAAACCTTTGTTTTTGTTTCCAAATCTCGTGAGATAAAAACTCCTTTGAAAAATCTTCCAAACCCGAGAATATTTGGTTTGTCTTTTTCAATATTTTTTGAGAACTAAATATATTCACAAGATATTTGGAGTTAACTCTCGTGTATAACTCCTACAAAATAAGGCAAGAGTATAATCTTGCCTTAACTCTCGAAACTTACCAGATTCATATCAAGTTCGAACAGTTTGATAAATAGGTTTTCTCGTCGTAAGTCTGTTTGAAAAATAAATAAGAAGTGGGTGCATGAATCCAAAGTGAGGGTGCCTTTATCAGTGTTATTAACACTTTCAGAGCTGAATTTTTCACAATAGCTTATTCTTCAAAAATACCTACAAACACATAAAATAATGATATAAGTACAATATAAAGACAAACGATATATTAGTATGAGCTCAAATAAGAACATAAATGTACCTATCATGAGGTCCCATGAGACTAGAATGTTAATGTATAATGAACTGGCATCATCTGCAAAGTTGTGCCACATGCTTGCATCAATCACTGTGCATCATGTATGAGGTGATGCAAATTCCTTGTATCATCACTGAACTGATGTATGATCGTTCAGGACTAATTTTATATCGATGAGAGTACCAGGGTAGTGTTTGTGCATCATTGCCAACTTTCACGACTCTTAGGAGTCAATATCAAGTTTTTACTAATATAATTATATCTTTACTCCTTCATGGATACTCATCGTCTTGAACTGATGCCATGAAGTGCTCTACTGAGTACGAGTACCCGTCTTACTCAACTGTCAATATATGGCATAACTTACCAGCAATGGCGTCACTATGCCCACGGCTGGCATTATTGATAGGTGCATTATTTTCACTATTTGGATACTCTAATTCATTGATTCTTGTTAGTTTTCATATCATTATGCTTTGATTTTGTTTGTTTATGAGTTTCTTAGGAGTTCTGAAGTATATTCAACCAAAGAAGAGGTTAAAGGATGGAAACACAACTTTGAAACAAGAGTTCCAAGAAGATTTATGGTTGGGAAAGTACCTCAAAACCCAACCGTAAAAGAAGTTAGTTTTCAAGGCAAATTCCAGGAAGATTTACAGTTGGGTCTAGAATCTCAAACCCAACCGTAAAATTAGTTGAAGAGATATGAAGATTTTGGCATTTCCATCTTATAAAGAACTGAAAGACGAAGTCAACCCAAAAAGAATGAGGTTAATCAGACATCAGATGAGGGAGTAATGATCAAAACAGTAAAATACAAAAACGTGTCTAGGAAGAATTATGGTTGGTTTTATTGGCTCGGACCCAACCGTAAATTTAGAGATTTTGGGTGAGATTTTTTTGTCAGAAAATCGGTTTGGTTTATTGGCTCAAACCCAACCGTAACTAGGGATTTTGGCACGTGTGTGGGCTTTTAAAATATGGAAAACATGGTCCCGGAAGGATTCTAAACCGAGATTTCGTGGATACTATATAAGGAGACATCCAAGACATTAAGAAAACACCTTTTACACTTGAAAACAGAAGAAGAACAAAAATCTAGGGTTGGGAGTTGCAATTGATCATCACGATAACTAGGGTTTGCTTTACTTGTTTTCTTGATTATTTTCCATGGATTTTGATAAATTCATGATAAACTAAACTTTTCTTATTGGTTAGAGATGTAGTCCTAAGTTGGAAAACATGTTTATTAATTGAAGTATTCATTCTCATATGTTCATAATCTCTTCAATATCGTTTATGTTCTACCGTTTATAACGCCTTGTATGATGGATTGCTTGTTTTTTTAAGTTGCAAATTAGATGAGCATGCATTAACATCTATAACTAAACTAGGGTTTGAGATCCGGAATTTTCGAAAGATCTTTGTTACAAGTAGTATAACATAGTTGTTAACGACGGGATGTTGTCATGCAATTATGCGTAGAAGCGTGACCTAGGTTAAATCCGAGTGGCTCCTGCGCCGGATTTCTTAGAATAACCTCAACTCACAAATACCATTGCTTTCATTGGGTTAAACTTGAGTGGCTCTTGCGCCAAGTTATTTGATGAAAATGATTCAAAGAGTGGCTCTTGCGCCTTTGATGATAATAAGAGTTTTTGTCGGAGTAAGCCTGCGATAGGATGTTTTAGAGTTATTGATATTGAGTGCATGAATGTTGAATATGATTTGGTTGATAACATGTTGGAAGATGGAAGATGAACTCTCTAACCAATGTTCTTTATCTATGATATTCGTTTTAATCTTTTTTCTTTAGTATAATTTAGTTATAATCTCAACCAAAACCCCCCCTGTTTACATAAGTAATCGAAAGTAATTAACAATCACCTGCCTCTCTGTGGGAAAGAACTTGTACTTATTACTATACTCTAATCTATATTAGTGAAGTAAGAACTTGAATTAATTTTGCTTGGCTGAAAACCGACCAAATTTTGGCGCCGCTGCCGGGAGGCATAAATGATTGTTATTTTCTTTTTGATTTCTTATTTCTAGTGTTTAATTTAGTTTTAAGAATTATTTTTTTAGGTACTATTTGTTTCGTGAATGCTTAAAGAGGGTAGACCAAGTCCAATTGGTATACGACTTTGATCAGGCATTTTACTAAAAGAATTCGTTCGAGCAGTGAACACTCCACTTCCTCCAAGTACATCGTCAAGTGAGTTCTCAGATTCATACGTAGAGGAAGAACAAGAAACAATGGGTGACACAAATAATACACTCAAAGACTTAGCGTCTCACAAGTTGGATGCACAACAATGGTGTATTCAGACAACATCTACATTTGAGATTAAGCCAGGGTTGATTCGAGAACTTCCAAAGTTTTATGGAATGACTAATGAAGATCCAAGTAAACATTTGATGTATTTCCATAACATAATCATGGCCATGCTACCAGCAGAGACTGATGTTGATGGAGCCATGTTAAGATCTTTTCCATTCTCCCTGATGGATACTGCTAAGGAATGGTTATACTATTTACCTTCTGGTAGTGTCACTACTTGGAATGGTCTGAAGAAACTCTTTTTAGAAAGATACTTCCCTGCATCAAAGGCAACTCAGATTCGTAAAGAGATTTGTGGCATTAAGCAAATGGCAGGAGAGACATTGTATGAATGTTGGGAACGTTAAAAGAGATTGGTCGCTCGCTGGCCACATCATCAATTCAGTGATGTATTGATCATCCAGTACTTCTATGATGGTCTTCAAGCAAGTGACATAAATTTTCTCGACGCTGTAGGTGGTGGTGCACTAGTGAAAAAAACAGTAGCTCAAGCTAGAGAGTTAATTGAGAACATGGCAGCAAACTCTCAACAATTCTCAAGTCATGGGTTAGAACCACTCGTCAAGAGGGTTAATGAGGTTACTTCTTCACCGCACTTAGAGAATAGAATTGGTAATATGGAGAAGATGATGCAACAAATGTCAGCAGTGATCATCCCATCTTATGAAGAAGAAGACAAACAGGTGAATGCAGTATTCTCAACTCAGTAGAGACAACGGTATGATCCTTATTCCAACACTTATAATCCAGGATGGAGAGATCATCCAAATTTCAGCTATACGAACAAGCAAGCTGTAGCTTCAGGGCCGGTTTTCAATCGCCCAAATTGATTCCAACAGCAAGTACAACCTCCACAACAAGATCAAAATTCAGAATCATCGGAGATGCTCTCCATGATGAAGAATATGATGACGTTGATACAGAAAAATCAGCAGACAACTGGTAATACGATAAAAGGGCTACAAACTCAGATGAGCACTATGGCCGGTAGACTAAATCATCTGGAGACACAGAATAGTGGGAAACTTCCTTCTCAACCTTTCAATCCAAGAGAAAATGTCAACGCCATGACATTGAGAAGTGGTACACAAACTGTGCAACCAGAGGAAGATGAAAAAAACAAAGACACTAAGGGGGCCAGTTTTGGAAAAAGAGATTACTGACTTTTCCCAAACCCATGAGGTGCCTAAAGAAAACTCTAAACCTCATGTTTCTACTTATGTTCCTCCTTTACCTTTTCCTTGCAGATTTGCTAACTCGAAAAAGACGGAACAAGATAAGGATATCTTAGACATTTTCAAGAAGATTCATGTGAATATTCCACTCATAGATGCGATTAAACAAGTCCCCAAATATGCGAGAATTCTGAAGGACTTGTGCACCAATAAACAAATATTAACCGGTAATGAAAGTGGGGAAGAATGCTTCGGCTATCTTGCAAAAGAAACTCCCACTCAAGTGTAAAGATCCCGGTAGTTTTGATATTCCTATTGTTATTGGTAACACGACGTTTAATAAGGCTATGCTTGATTTAGGAGCATCAGTAAATGTTATGCCTGCATCTATATATGAATATCTTAATTTAGGACCTTTGAAAGAAACTGGAATTGTTTTACAACTAGCTGACCGTTCTAATGTATACCCTAGAGGTATTGTTGAAGATGTGCTTGTGCGCGTTAATCAGCTAGTTTTTCCAGCAGATTTATGTATACTGGAGATGACAGATGGATCAACTGATTCGTCTATACCGTTTCTACTGGGACGTCCATTCATGCGAATGGCGAGAACAATAATTGACGTGTATAGTGGAACATTGACAATGGAATTCGATGGAGAAATAATACGTTTCAACATTTATGAGGCGATGCGATATCCTAGTGACGCCCATTCTTGTTTCTCTATTGATGTTATTGACTCTTTAGCTCAACAGATGTTTGATTTGTGGAGTAATGATCCATTAGAGGCTATTATTACGAGAAGTGTGGGTTTTAAAAATCTTACAGATCCAAGAACCGAGCTTAAATTAGGGGATGAATTTGAGGAAGCTATTTGTGAACTCAATTCATTACAACAATGCCCACCAATTCATGATATTTCATTTATCTCTTTACCATGCACTAATGAAAAATTGTTGTCGTCTGTCTTGCAAGCTCCTAAACTAGAACTTAAGCCTTTTTCTGAACACCGAAAATACATGTATTTGGGTGATAATGAGCAGTTGCCGGTAATAGTTTCTAAAGAACTAACTGAATTGCAGGAACAAAGACTTCTTCGGGTGTTGAAGAAGTATAAACCGGCCATAGGATGGACAATTGCTGATATCAAGGGAATAATCCCTTCTATGTGTATGCATAAAATACTACTTGAGGAGGGAACAAAGCCTACAAGGGAAGCTCAATCGTTTGAATCCTCCAATGATGGAAGTAGTAAAGAAAGAGATATTTAAGTTATTAGATGTGGGAGTTATCTACCCCATTTATGATAGCAAGTGGGTGAGCCCGGTACAAGTTGTACCAAAGAAGTCAGGCGTTATAGTGGTGCAGAATAAACACAATGAACTTGTTCCAACTCGATTATCGATAGGCGTTACAGTGGTGCAGAAGAAGTCAGGCGTTACAGTGGTGTAGAATAAAGACAATGCCATAACTTACCAGCAATGGCGTCACCATGTCCACGACTGGCATTATTGATAGGTGCATTATTTGCACTATTTGGATACTCTAATTCATTGATTTCTTGTTAGTTTTCATATCATTATGCTTTGATTTTGTTTGTTTATGAATTTCTTAGGAGTTCTGAAGTGTATTCAACCAAAGAAGAGGTTAAAGTATGGAAATACAACTTTGAAACAAGAGTTCCAGGAAGATTTATGGTTGGGAAAGTACCTCAAAACCCAACCGTAAAAGAAATTGGTTTTGAAGGCAAATTCCAGGAAGATTTACAGTTGGGTCTAAACTCTCAAACCCAACCGTAAAATTAGTTGAAGAGATATGAAGATTTTGTCATTCCCATCTTATATAGAATTGAAATACGAAGTCAACCCAAAAAGATTGAGGTCAATCAGACATCGGATAAGGGAATAATGATCAAAAAAGTGAAATACAAAAAAGTGTCCAGGAAGAATTACGGTTGGGTTTATTGGCTCGGACCCAACCGTAAATTTGGGGATTTTGGGTGAGATTTTTGTGTCAGAAAATCGGTTGGGTTTATTGGCTCGAACCGAACCGTAACTGGGGAGTTTGGCAAGTGTGTGGGCTTTTAAAATATGGAAAACATGGTCCCGGAAGGATTCTAAACCGAGATTTCGTGGATACTATATAAGGAGACATCCAAGACATTAAGAAAACACCTTTTACACTTGAAAACAGAACAAAAACAAGAATCTAGGGTTGGGAGTTGCAATTGATCATCACGATAACTAGGGTTTGCTTTACTTGTTCTCTTGATAATTTTCCATGGATTTTGAGAAATCCATGATGAACTAAACTTTTCTTATTGGTTAGAGATGTAGTCCTAAGTTGGAAAATATGTTAATTAATTGAAGTATTCATTCTCATATGTTCATAATCTCTTCAATATCGCTTATGTTCTACCGTTTATAACTCCTTCTATGATAGATTGCTTGTTTTTTTAAGTTGCAAATTAGATGAGCATGCATTGACATTTATAGCTAAACTAGGGTTTGAGATCCGGAATTGTCGAAAGACCCTTGTTACAAGTAGCATAACATAGTTGTTAACGACGGGATGTTGCCATGCAATTATGTGTAGAAGTGTGACCTAGGTTAAATCTGAGTGGCTCTTGCGCCGGATTGCTTAGAATAACCTCAACTCACAAATACCATTGCTTTCATTGGGTTAAAATGGAGTGGCTCTTGTGCCAAGTTATTTGATGAAAAGGATTCAAATAGTGGCTCTTGCGCCTTTGATGATAATATGAGTTTTGCTGGAGTAAGCCTGCGATAGGATGCTTTAGGGTTATTGATATTGAGTGCATGAATGTTGAGTATGATTTGGTTGATAACATATTGGAAGATGGAAGATGAACTCTCTAGCCAATGTTCTTTATCTCTGATATTCGTTTTGATCTTTTTGCTTTAGTATAATTTAGTTATAATCACAACCAAACCCCCCCATGTTTACATAAGTAATCGAAAGTAATTAACAATCACCTGCCTCTCTGTGGTAACGAACTTGTACTTATTACTATACTCTAATCTATATTAGTGAAGTGAGATCTTGAATTAATTTTGCTTGGCTGACAACCGACCAATTATTATAGCGCAATGCTCAATAGTAGATAAGTACATATTTTCTCTATATTTTAAGTGTTATTTCATGCTATTATTTTCTTCATCTCTTATGAATTATTTTATATTATGTTTGTTTTTGTTTATTTATCTTTTATTAGGTGGAATCATCCAAAAGAAGTGAATTGACACTTAATTGTGCAAGAAAAGAAGTGGTACAAATGAAGAAGGGTCAAATTTTAGGTGAAAGTTGTCCCAATTCAGTATATATTATCAGCATCTCGTAAATAATGAATAAACAAAGCTAACATCGAAAGAATAAAGTCATTCCGACTTCATATGAGGAAGTTATGGGCAAAACGAGAAGTTAGGCTTATCGGTTCCCCGGAACCGACAGTTCAATGAGTTGAACATATAAATTTTTAAAGGCACCAGTTAATATGCTAAGAGATGCCGATGATTTTTTAACAGTGTTAAATGCACCAACCTATTTTTTAAGGGCATCCATCATCTTCGCCAATTTCAAATGGTGGAAAAGCAGTGAAAATGAGTTAGCTACTACTTGGTGTTTCAGAAGAATATAATCTGATAGTCGAGAACTTCCGTATCTAGTGATAGAAGGAGTTTTGGGGATAACACTGATCTAGCTGTTATTCTACGATTAGTGATGCATGGTTCTAACGAAAAATAAATAAGTATACTAATTCAGTCGACATTTGGTAACAACAAAGGACTCTCTAATCATCTCTTTTTTATTTATCTTTTTATTATTATTTTTAGTAATTAATCAACCAATCCCTCCTTAGTATTTACTTTTATTATAGTTTTGCTAATCTAAATAACATCTCAATTGCACAGCTCTATGTGAGAAAGATCCTTACTACCGCTATATTACTAGTTAATTAGTGGGAAATATATTGATTAATTTGCTGCACTTACAACACACATCGATAATGCCAATAACATACTCTATTTGACTTACTAAGTCACTGATAGACTAACTAATCTTACTCGACTTTACATTAGCATGTCTACTTAATTAACTAGTATTCTGAGCATATTGCTTAATTAATTAATTAAATGAGCCAATCGTACGACTTAACTAACAATAATATGAACTCTATTATTAATTTTGTACATCAAATATGTTACATGAGGGATATCTACTAGGGTTTTGGCCTGGCAGTCAACAACAAGTGCAGTATAGTAATACACTCACGATGAGAAAGTAATTAAGTCATGGGAACGGATAAGAGGGTGAAGGGAATAGTGGGTACCGTCAGTTTTCCAAACATTATGGACACGAGTCTCCGCTCTTCCAATCCTCTGTAACTCCCACTTTTTATGAGGTCAGTGTGTTCTTTACTATTATAAATAGATAACTCAATCTATTGATAAAATATCTCAGACTTACGTAAACAAGTCTAGTCTTCTACACAGTAGTCAAAAATTCCATACTGCAAAACACACCAAATTTCTGATCTCAATTTTTTCTCTGCTTCACTCCCTGATAGACACATTTTTGTGTCTAAATTGTGCTCAATTCTATGTATTGTTAATGCTCGATTGGTACTGATTGTGTGATTTTATGTGTTTGTAGGTCTTTTTAGGAAAAAAATATTTGTGGGAAAAATCGGCTCAAAAAGTGATAAAAGCACCACCAGAAACATTGATAAAGGAACCCAAGAAAAATGATATAGACGCACAATTCTAGGATTGGGGCACCCTTTCCCTTTGAATTCAAATAAGAAAAAGGCGGGAAGAATTCGTTTACGCGTGAAAGTGGTCTGTTGTGCTTAGGACCGAGTTTAAATGGAATTGGAAGGTATTTTCGACTTCTCAAAGGAAGGAAACAATACAGGATAATTAAAACACGTCATTATCATTGATTCAGGCCGAGAAAAAGGGTTGAAAACTCTTTTTATTG
>JAJJMC010005141.1:2860366-2918953 GCA_023531435.1 Papaver californicum
CATATTTCCTCGAACTCCCTAACATGAAAATAGGGATTCTCGTTCTCTTTTCCTAAGAATAATGGAAGCATCTGGATGATTTTGGGTTCAGTTCGTAGCTCGCTTCAGTAGCGGCTAACTTGATGCAAGATGGACGTAAGGTCCTGGTTGGATTCCACAAATCCTTCAGAGTTGTCATTGCTGACACAGTCTCGGGAGTGACTATTTCACTCTCAGTTGACTTCTCAAGGTTAAGATGAACTACAAGTCCTACCTTGAGGGTCTCTATTCCAAGTTCGCCTTAAGGGCATTCTTGGCATGCAAAAATCCTAACAAGAAATTAATCAAAAACAATCGTGCCCTGACTCAACCAAATCAAACCTAAGTCTAGCAAACAACAAGCATGATGGTTCCACTTAGATTGTTTCTAGACCAGCTTCTATTCTTTCAAAAGGCAACTGGTTACAATTTTAGCGAACCTCTCCGAACAATCCGAGTTAAATCAAGTTGAAGAGAAACAGGAGAAGAGCAATGGAGCTTTGATACCCCTGTCTCTTTGGCAACGCTTCCCTGGGTTACAGCGCGGCTCTAATCAACTTTAACCTAATCTTCCTGCTTTTTGAGTTAGGCTAATAAGGTAACCAATACAGTCCTTCCGACCGATTTTCCTATAAGCTCGTTACCCTATCGGTCTCTTTCTAGTCAAGATTTTAGGCTTAGGTTCGCATAGGTTTCGTTTTCCTAAGGCGGGCAAGAAGGAGACGGTGATGAAACCTTATCTTGTATGGCCAGGCCTTGCCCTTTACTATGCAAAAATTAAGTTCCGTATTCAGTCCTCAACATATATGCATACAAAGGCGTCCAGAAAACCCACTGATAGGAGATTCGTGGGTTGGTCGAAGTTTACCTCCCGTACTAGACGGGCGATGAACTGTTGAAGTCGACTCGGGCCACTAATATCCTTTTTAATAGTGTGCGAACCCGAGGGGCCGAGACAATATCGTAATTGTCGTCCGTCCCTGCACACAATTTGATATTTAAAATTACCCTTCCGTAGGGTTTAAAAATAATAAAAAGTCAAAAAATGTCCAAAAATGTCTGAAAATAAAAGAAAATTACAGAAATAATAAAACCCTAATACAATTTTCTAAACTAATTAAAACTAATTAAAATAAACTAAAAATCTAATTAAAAATAAAAATAAAATAAAATCTTCGATCTTCTTTTTCGTTCTTTAAGCTTTTCCCTTTAACTCCAAGTCTTTAACTTTAATTCCAAAACTTTGGCTTACTTCCCTTTTCGATCAAAAATTCAACCTGTAGTAAAAAGAGAAATACCAAAAGAAACGTAAAATAGAACAAAGTAAAAATAAATAAAAATAAAAACCTAAAAATAAATCTAAAACCCTAAACCTAAAAACAAGTCCGCGTCGGCGGCGCCAAAAATTGATGTAATTTTAATAGTGGTAAATAAGGTGATCGTTTCTCGAACTTGTGAAGGTAATGATTTTAGAAAATAATGATTCTAATTAACTCTAGAAAATTCCAGGAGTAAGAAAAAGACTAAATAACCTAAAGATGATTTTTGAATAATTTCAAAAGGACCAGGAATCAGGAATCAGGTAATTCTAACAACCTATGTGATTAATCAGATAATTCTTTTTAAATTAATTGAAGCACAAGTAATTGCCAAAATTGGTTTTGTTATGCTAACAAACAGAGGTAAATCACAAGCATGGACTATCAAAATTAATTAACCAAGCATAATCCATCAGGCAAAAGCACAACTGTTGAAAGAAAACCGTTTTCACTATTTAAAACTATGCAATTCTAATAACAAAAGAATTATAAATAATTATTAGAAAATAATTAAATCACATAAAATTGAGAAAATTACCTTATCCATCATCCCAGTAAATAAACTTAGCCCATGGTGAAGAAAACTTGCTCAAAAGATCTCTTCATTGCTCAAAATATCAATTACAAAGTTGAATAATGGTGTAACAGCTGAACAGAGATGTTTATAAATGTTACAGAACAGGGTTCAGCTGTAACAGAAAGCTTTAAGCAACAGAAGTATTCAAATTCTAAGGCAACAGGAGCAGAGCTGTAACAGTGGAACAGCAACGATTAAAGATGTTGCTGTTCTTTCTTCTCCGATGAAGGCTGATGAAGAACAGTGCCGGCGATGCACCAGCAGGTGACCGGCGGTGCCGGAACTCCACCGGAATTGCTCTGAATCGATCTCTAGCGTTTTTCCTCGTTTTTCTTGGCTTCTCTTGGTTTATATAGGTAGTAGAAACCCTAGAGAGAGTTCTAAACCTAATAGAACTCTCTAAAACAACCCACAAATCTCAATCTTAATCGAATCATGATTCCGGCCAAATACATGATTTCCGAGCTGATTTCACGGGATCTTTTGATGTTTATGACTTGCGTGAGATAACTATTAACATTTGGAACAATCTAGAAGCAAAAAAAACTTGTTTCTCACGTGAATTCAAAGTGTGCAGTTGATTCAGTTGAATCCCGATGAGTTGGATCGGCCGATCCTGGGTTGACTCGCCTGGTTCGCTGGGTTGACTCGCCTGGTTGACCCGCTGGGTTGACCCGATCCAGCTCAGCCCGATCCAAGGGTGCCCCAATCCAAAGTGTGTGTGCCTTGATCCATTTTCCCGGGTGCCTTTAACACTTTTTGAGCCAATTTTTCCACAAATCTTTATTCTTCTAATGTACCTACAAAAGCATAAAAACACGTAATAGACACAAAATCGAATACTAACTCACTAGAAATTAAGGTGCAATTTAGACACTAAAATGTGTCTATCAATAGTCGAATTCCGCAAGGAAGCCACCTAGCTTGCTTCGGGCTTAACTTCTTTTGCGTTTGGAAGTAGCTCGTCGCTACGTTGTCCGTCTTGACTATGAACTTTGATCCGAGAAGGTAGTGTCTCCATACTCGTAAGCAATGAACTACCGCCGTCATCTCCTTCTCTTGAACGATGTACCTTTTCTCGGTATCGTTCAGCTTGCGACTTTCGAACGCAATAGGGTGTCCATTTTGCATTAACACTCCTCCTATTGCAAAGTCCGAAGCATCGGTGTGCACCTCGAATGAGAGACTTGGGTTGGGTAGCTGCAAGACTGGCTCTTCGACCACCGCCTGTTTTAGCTCACCTTTGGTCGTCCATTCCCAAACTCGCCTTTCTTCAGCAAGTCTGTCAACGGGGCTGCCTTCCTCGAGTATCCTAGGATGAACCTTCGGTAGTAGTTGATGAGGCCTAGGAACGATCGCAACTCCGGCACTTTGGTAGGGGCTGTCCAATCTTGGATGGCGCGGACTTTGGCATCTTCCATCATGAGCTTTCCGCTACTGATCTTGTGACCTAGGAAGGAGACTTCTTCTTGGGCAAAGGAGCACTTCTCTTTCTTCACGTATAGGTCGTTTTCCTTCAGTGCTTGGAAAACAGTCCGCAAGTGACTCTCGTGCTCCTCCAAGGTCTTGCTATAGATCACTATGTCATCGATAGGGCTGCACAAACCCGACCCAACCTGCCAACCCGACCCGCACCCGCCCAATTTTGCCCGACCCGCACCCGGCCCGCCGATGAACGGGTCGGGTGCGGGTGAACTTTCCTTTAACCCGTCTTCTAGCGGGTCGGGTGCGGGTGATAGCTCCTCTCACCCGACCCACCCGCCCAACCCGCCAGAGAATCACATAGAAGAGCTTTTGCTCTCTCTAAACCCATTATCCCATGTCTTCAGCAGCTACTGCACCCCTTTACAACCACCACTTCACTCACAGATCCAAGCAACAACATCACAACATCACTTCCTTCTTTGCTAAGATTCAACCTCAACTCAAATCCACCTTCTAATTCATCTCAAAACCCATTTCAGATTCAACCAAACCCTTCTCTGTACTCATCAAATTGATTCATTTTCTTTAATAAAAACCCACAATTCATCACAAACCTAGAAATCCCCAAATCTGTTTATAGAATCAAATGGAACCCATTAACTCACATCCAAGTAGCCAACAATCATTTGCTTCATCTTCGATTATGATTCAAACCATCAGCAATACCTATCATCTCTTCTATCTGTTTCAACCAACTACTTCAATTCCATCTGTTCTTCGCCATCAATCTTTGCCAGAAACAAACCCATCTTCCTTCTCGAGCTCCATCACAGCCACCATTACAGATCCACAACACCCATTCTCATTCATTCTCAGTTCCCATAGCAGCAACAACCTCGGTCTCTCTTCAATCCATCTTCTCTAATCTTTTCACTCAAGAACAACACCGTGATTGTGAAGGTTTGAGCAACATTAACATCAGGAAAATGATTTATAAATCTCGCCAAAAAACCCCTCTTTTTGTATGTTAATCTCTCCAAGGTAGATAAACCCCTTTCTCCCTCTTTTAGGGTTTCTTTTACCGATTTTTTTTTCTTTTATAAAAACGATTTCAATTTGGTTATTACAGTGAGAACACAGGGAAGAAGGAAACAAGCTCCGTTGTTGAAGATGTTGTTGCTGTTGGATCCATAGGAGAGTTTGAGAGAGATAGTCGATGGGTCTCTGAATTTGGTTGAGTTTGAGAGAGTTGCCGGTGAGAAGAAGAGAAGATCGAGAGTTGGGTGTTGAGTCTGTTGACAGTGAAACAGATGGATTTAGAGATGTTTTCAGAATCAAGTAGAAAGTGTGTCTGAGTTTGATTTTGAGTTGCCAGAGAAGAGAATTAGTTCTAAATTTCTAATCATAAATTTGGATCATCCGGATCCGGTAGGTATATGTAATCAGGGCGGGTGACCCGCACCCACCCGCACCCGACCCGACCCGTTCTACGACGGGTCGGGTGCGGGTGGGGCCAAACCCGACCCACCCGACTCGATGTGCAGCCCTAGTCATCGAGATAGACCACCACAAACTTGTCCAAGTATGGGTGAAATATCTTGTTCATTAAGGTACAAAAAGTAGCGGGAGCATTAGTTAGGCCGAAAGGCATAACAAGGAATTCGTAAGCTCCATACCTTGTGACACATGCCGTCTTTGGCTCGTCGCCTTCCGCGATCCTCACTTGGTAGTACCCCGACCGCAAATCCAACTTTGAGAAGTACCTCGCTCCTCCTAGTTGATCGAACAAGTCTGCGATGAGCGATATTGGATACTTGTTCTTTATGGTCACCTTGTTGAGAGCCCGGTAGTCGATGCACAACTTCATTGCTCCATCCTTCTTCTTCTGGAACAACACCGGCGCTCCGTATGGTGCCTTTGATGGCTGGATGTAGCCAGCATCCAGTAAGTCTTTGAGTTGCTTCTTCAATTCAGCCAACTCTGGTGGAGACATACGGTAGGGTGCTTTTGCGGGAGGCTTAGCGCCTGGCTCAAGCTCGATCGCATGATCGATCTCCCTTCGTGGTGGCAACTTCTTGGGAAGCTCTTTTGGCATCACGTCCCCGAACTCTTCGAGAACTTTCGTTATGGCCTTTGGGACTTCTTCCTCTTGGGTTGTTGGCTTCTCCTCCTTCATCGTCCCTATGAAAGTCACTTCGCCTTTCTTGAACCCTTTGGAAAGTTGCAATGCCGACAGCACCGTGGTCTTCTTCTTCTCTTTAGTCACCGGTATAAGGTGAGCTGATTTATCTCCGAGTATGCACAAGGAGTCGAAATGTGGCATTGGAATGGCCCGTTGTGCGCACATGAATTCCATGCCCAATACCATGTCGAAGTCGTCCATGGGGATCACCGAGAAGTCGACTGGTCCAGCCCACCGGTCGAGATGCATTTCTACGCCACGCACCACGCCTTCTAGTGGCTTTGCATCCGAGTTCACTGCCTTCACGGTGCCTCCTCCTTTGGCAAACTTCATGCCTAGCCGCAATGCTTCCTTTTTCGACACGAAGTTGTGCGTAGCACCTGTATCTACTAAGGCACGGGAGGTTTTCCCATTCACTTGGACGTTTACGAACATCAGTGTCTTTCCTTGCCTTTGGACTTCTCCGCCTTGGCTTGGACACTGTTTAGCTTTTGGAGCGAACTCACCACGGAGTCTCGTTCCTCTTTGGATCCACTATCTTCCATCAATGCCGTAAGCCTACCCTTCTTTGGGCAATCACGGACTTTGTGGTCTCCTTCACATAAGAAGCAAGAGAAAGAGGGCTTACTTTTATCTTTACGCTCGTGAGCTTTATCCTTCCACGAAAGGTATTTCTTTGAGGTATGCTTGTCTCTATCTTCTCTTGCTTCCCCACCTTTGGAATGGTGGCCTCTTGAAGCTCTCCTATCTTCGGAGCTTGTACTCCTTGAGGGCTTCGCTCTTTCTTCGAAGCTTGGCCTTTCGACCAAGGTCTCGGCTACGGCTATTGCTTCGGTCAGAGTTTGAACGCGACGACGATCTAGCTCTTGCTTCACCCATGGCTTTGCTCCGCACAAGAAGTTGAAGAGCTTCTCTTCTTCAGATAAATTGGGTATCTCTAGTAGCAAGTTTGTATACGTCTCGGTATACTCTTTGGTTGTACCCGTTTGACGAAGGTACTTCAACTTCGCTCTTGCTTCATAAGCCGCATTCTCCGGGTAGAAGTATTTCTTAAGATCAGCTTTAAAATCTGACCAAGTAGTGATAGTAGCCATACCTTGCTGAATTTCCTGGCTTCGAAGTCTCCACCATGCCAAAGCGTTCTCTGTGAGAAACACTGTGGCTCTTTTTATTTTTCTTGAATCCTCCTCCATTTCGAGATGCTCGAAATACCTTTCACAACTCCATATGAAAGTGTCAATCTCATTCGCGTCTCTTTTCCCATTATACGGTGTTGGCTTGGGAGCATCCTCTCTTGAGAGTCTGCTTGGCCCCTCGTGCATGGCTTGGTTGATGGCCGCCCTTTTGCACAATACCAATTCTCCTTTCAACGCTTCTAGCTCTTGCTCAACTGACAGCAATTTGGCCTTCACCTCCTACACGCTATCATCCATCGCGTCTTGGATCCGAGCTTCTACGTCCATTTTGATACTATCCACCGCCTTGCTTATGGCCTCCTCGAATGTATCTTTCCACCCTTCAAGAGTCTCCCTTGTTAGGAACTCTTCTTCGGCGCGTATAAGGAAGTCGCTCACTCGCTTTTCCATACGTGTCATTCGTGCCTCAAGACTTGTTTGCGTATCCTTGGACTTGCCCCTTTTCTTGGCTTGGTCATCGACACCTTTCTCCATGGTGTTGTTGCTATTAATGTCAGTCATTCTTGAGTTGTAAGCTTTGCTCTGATACCAACTGTCACGGGCTAAGATTTTAGACTAGACCGTGCGGCACTTGAACTCTTCAAGTAAGCCTAAAAGAACACAAAGAGAGAAGAGACTTAGAGATTTTAAGTGGAAGAGAGTATTTGATTATAAGAGAGAGAATGTTACAATTGCTTAAGAGCTTGTTGGTGGATGATTTGAGCAAATGAGCTCCCCACCTTATGTAGGGTACAATGGAGGATTCTAGTATATGTTCTAGAATCATCATCTTCTAGAATATTCTACCACTATCATGAATATACAATAGAATATTATATATACAATAACATTCTAGTATGTTGTGGACTTCCCTAATCTTCTAGATCCTTCCAATGGACCTAGACTATTGTCATGGGCCAACCTAATATGTGAGAAAATGGGTGGGCCGTGACACTATGGTGATATAACACTTGAAAATGTAATTTATTGAAGATGGTGTTAAGATCATGTCACTTACCTGACAACATCTAGGCTCTTATAAATAGGTCTTCTCTTCACCATTGCTTGACACTAAATCAAAAATGGTTGTCAATGTAGTCCAAAATGTGTCATTGACTCACTGATCATTCTATACTTCCACATCTACAAGAAAAATGGGACCCATAATGACCAGCCACTAAGGAATAGATCTTGATTAAAAAATTATGTCCAGTTTAAAAAAGATAATCTTTACCTACTTGTTAGATTTAGATGGTTAATAACTAATTTTTAGTTGAGACGTACATGCTAAACCAAAATATGTTGTGTATGTGTGAGTGCTCTAATAGGTCATACTGATCACTAGTTTATAATTAGCTCAACAAATTACAGACCCAACCATTGTTGATAAACTTCTTTTTTATTTATTCAATGGATTCCTTTTAGAAAAACATTGTTAACTAAAAAAAGAAGATGTTTAGTGGGTTGATTCTTGACTAATCCATATATAAGATGAGTGCACTGTATTTGTTACACAGAGGAGAACAGCTCCCGCAAACTTTAAATAGCTTAAAAGGATAACTTTAACAGTAAGGCGAAAGGCCCCACTTGAAGCTTTTCTATTCAAGGTCACATATTTTTTGAGGAACATAAAGCACACAATGATCTTTTGCTGCAAATTAACCTACACTCTCAATGTGGCAAGTCACTCTTGTTTAAGTCGTTACTTTTAGTTTAAATTTCCATCGAAGGAATTAAAATACTTAAAGATGAAGTTGGTGATGTGTGTCAAAAATAATCACATAGGTTTCATAAATAAGCAGGGTGTGAGAATACTTACCCGATTAAAAAAGACATGATATGACAAGCACTTTGGTTGAGAAATCTTTCGGAATTCCCATACATATGTTGAAAACCAAATCCTGCATTACAACATATTTAAAAATAAATAAATGTGCATATCTTATTACTAGGATTTCTCCATGATGATAATGATGATGATGGTGGTGTTGACGATGGAGAAAAAGAAGACAAGTCCTCGTGTTATGCCTCTGGGTGGATGGTAGTCCAATAGGTAGGAAATGCTTAATTGCATGGTCAAGGCCCAGAGACAACACTGAGGTATCAAAAAAGTCTTGGCAAGAAGTAAATGATAAATAGTTTGGGAAGCACCACTAAAATCCCCATCCAAGGTAGGTGGCCATGGGATGGCTTAAAATTTGGTCTAAATATTGGTTTACTCTTTAGTCTTTAAATTTATGTTTGTACCTTTTCACCATCAAATCAAACCAAATTTGTAAGAATTTTGATCTAAGCGTGATTCATCACCGCATAGATTTGGTTTTTTTATTATAAGAAATTTGATTAGTGCAATTCATACGTGTAACAATTGAGAAGTTAACGATGTTGGATTTTTTATCAAAATGATGGATTGAATTAGAGATATTCATGTTTTGAATAGTGATAAGATTGCAGTGATAATATTTCTTAATGGATCAAGGTAAAACATCAAGAATACGTCAAATATTTTAATCAAAAATAAATAAATAAATTTTATTTTTATTAAGAACACAAAAAACACCTTAAAAACCATTTTTTTAAATAAAAATATCTAGGTTTGAACTATTTTAATAAATAAAACTATGAACCCGTACTTATTATTTATGGTTTAAATTTAATTAGTAGAGACCGTATAAAATAGAATTGAGAAGCTAAAGATGTTGGGTCTTTTATCAATATGATGAATTAAATTAGAGAGATTCATAGCTAGATTGGTGATAGGATGGTGATGAAAATGGTATATTGGCTTAATAAAGTCAGTTTTTACTAGTGTGACTATTTTTAGTTTGTCTATATACAAGTGTCCTAAATCTGTGATTGATGCTTGAAAAAAAAATCATGCGGATTTCTATGGTCTGGTGATGTTGTGGTTAGAGAAGTACTTTTAAATAGGGAAAGGGGAAAGGTCTACGCTCTCAAGAAAGAAGAGGGCTGGGAAGTAGAAGGAGATGGATGTTAATAAAGATTTTCTAATAGCATTATTGTGGAAGATTCAAACGATTGACGAGAAATGGGCCAAATATTTTTGGCTAAGCATAAAGATATGTGTACCATAATATTTTCACTCCCAACTCCCAACGGATTGGGTTACAATCCACATGGTAAGCTCTAACATTACTTTCGGAACTAATGCTACTAATCTTTGTCGAAAAGCTTACTTTTCTTTTATTTTTCTTTCGAAACGACTTATCTTTCAATTTCTCCTAAACTGTTTTATGAACATGTAAGCATAATTCCCATACCAAGGGTCATCAAATCTATCAAAACTCCATCGTTTTACTGTGAGGACCAAACTCTAATGCCAGGATAATCGGGTATCAGCCATCGCCCCGACGATCTTCCGCAGGTTGCCATAGTAATGGGATGCCCTTAAAGTGACAAACTCACATTAACTTAGGATCACCGATGCCGTCAAATGGTTATATTGTTCAACTGTGAGGACTAATCTCTAATGTCAGGACAGTCGGATGTCAGCCATCGTCCTAGACGGTCTTCCAAGGGTAGTCATAATAATGGGATGTCAGTTTTGGCCAGGCAAACTCATAGCACTCTATCAAGATCAATAAATTATTATCTCAGATGATTTGAGCTACTCAAAGAGTTAGTAATCATCTCTATATCGATGATATGAATTTCCAAGCAATAACCATCCCCAGATAGATGGTATGAATTGCCTCCAAATGGTAACAACCTGATTGGATGATATGAACTGCATGCAGTATCATCTCTTTATTTCATGAATTAGCTCGCCAAACACGAGACTAAATCATTTACTTTTTTCACACATATCAACTCGTCTTTCCAAATGATATGAATCGCCTCAAAAGCGACAATCATCTCTAAATAGATGGTATGAACTTCCAAACAACAACCAACACAATTTAAGTAATATGAACGACCTTCATCATTTGTGCTGAACCGTAAATCGGCTGCCTACGTACCCTCCTCCGTAGCTCGAAGAGATCAAACACGACCGTAGTCGTCATTTGTCTAGATAGTATGAGCTACCCATAATGATAGCATCTCTTACTAGATGATATGAACTACCCCATTTAATTAGCAATTATCTCTCGCGATAGACAATATGAACTGCTTACCGTAACAGTAACTGTCTCTAAACATTAAATAACATGGATAACGTGAGCTGCATAGCAATGACTATCCCTGACTTACATTTCCGAACACACGGACAAGAGCGCTAAGTTGTACCTCTAATTCAAGGCTTACCCAAAACTCCTACCATTGTAATATTCACAACATTCTATAAAGTATATTTTGCATTTCAACTCTGGCTTAGCATTCCACTATACATACGACAACTCATAAGATGTACTGGGAATTTGTAAGGAAAATCTGGTTTGAAATCAACTACAAGCAAATATACCCAATTTGACAATATCTTCTATAAATTCCCAACAACTTAACCTTTTAACACCCAGGTTGAAAATTAAGAGATTGGAATGCAACCATCTCTGATACACATAAAGAAGTATTCAAACGTATATCGGCATAGCTAAACTTTTAGGATAGTAAACAAGGATCCCATTAAACTTCCATTCAATTTCCTCATACTAGCAAGATGTAAGAAATGAAGCATTTGCTTAACTGCCCCTGATAATATAGTAGCAGAAACAAAACAAAATAATAGTAGGGTAATATTTAACAAACTCCATAACATCATCCATACATAAATCATGTGAATATGGGAGCAAACCTACGACTACTTCATATTAGTTTCTCACAAGCATCCATTTAAGTCAATTGAGTTCCACTAAAGTAATTGTTATCACATTAGCAATTTCCAGTAAAGAGATGGAAACACTTCACGAATTACCATAGTATTCATTCACGAAACCAAATAAAATTCACAAGCTACACAATAATGCTACGCCGATAAGTATACATCTGTACTTTTTCCCCATGTCCGATCATCTTGGAATTTTGGTCGAGTATTACAGGCACATCTAAGCATAACATATCCAAAATTTTAACTTATGGTTGCAACAGTGCATATGTTTCAGATGTCGAAAATACAAATTCGCAATTGAAGCTAAGGTTTCATCACTAAACTAAGTTTCCAAGTAGTTCTAACATTGAAATTCAAATAACAACAATAATAATTGTTGAAGCAAGAGTAACTTGCCTTCACTGATGCTTCACCCATCCACACACCATAATAATATATCCAACATGCTCAAACAACATTTACACATCATCCACAAGCATATTTATCAACTATTAAAGAAGAAGCTCATAAAGATTTAAATTTATATTTTAACTAAGGGAGGGGTTTATCTTCGCCAAATTGCCCGAGGCTTATTCTTTCTAGTACTTAAAGTAATAATCCTCATGCATTCATTGATCATGGCTTGATATGAAATCAAGCTAACTTATCTATTTAATCTCATATGAGCCCTAGCTGTAACCATATTGCATATTTATACTCATGTAAGGAGAAAAACTATAATTAAACATTCATGGCCACTTACTCTATCTTATTCACATACATGCCTTATATTTCAAATAATAACCAAACATGGATTGGATGTCAAGGATTAGATCTCCAAACCTATACCAAGTACTGATAAGGAAAATTACTTAACGATTCATCAAATATGCTAATAAAAGTGTTTCTCATCATTTTCAACAGACAACCACTATATGATATCAAGCAGACTAGCTAAATGGCATTTCATATATTTATAAATCACCAAGACTCTCTCTTTATATGAGACTAGGGTATTACCACTTCAATGAAAATAACTTGAACTTCAATTTTAACACCTTATACATACTACAACTAATGTACTGTATGTATATTTTCTTATATTTTGGTCTGGGCAATAACACAAACAAATTGTATGCTTATATAAATTCTTCAATTTGTATTTAATATATTCTGTAAAGCCAAATCCAAAAAAAAAACCTATTATTTGAAATAAAGGGTATAAAATGGATATAAAAAGAATTCAGAATTGACAATCTTAATCAATTCAATCTATTTCAAGCACTATCACAAACACTATTTATATATCAACAAAATAATTCAACTAATCACTAGGAATCAACGATTCTGATATGAACCCCAAAAAAAAAAAACTTACTGTCAGAAATCTTTTAGAGGTCACAGGAAAGAGCAGCAATCAACCTTAATATTGGTAGAAGAGACAATCTAGCTTGAACTTTTAACCTATTAAAAAAAAAGCTTAGTCAAATTCCCATTTATAAAATCAACCACCATGGAAGCCATCATCAGCTAGACGTAACCACATATCCACCGACCTCAACGATTGTGTGATTCCAGTCGCGCTCTTTTAATTTTTCAAAAAAGAGCAAAAATCACGAAGAAAAGAAAAAATAGAAAGGGTGAAAGAAGGATAATTATTTGGTTTATTTCCCTTTCCATTCCCCATATAAAATAACCAGCATCATCAAACTCGGCATCTCAAAATAACTTTAAGTTCACTCATGCATGATTTCATCATCTGTTTTTCCTTTATCCATTTTTCAAGCTTCAATTTCCACAAGAATCAATTTAATACCATTTCTTAAGTTCTTATCAATAACTTGCAAACCAACTCAAACACATCGAATTCCCTAAAATCGAACAAGATTCAATATCCCATTCAATATAAAATCGATAAAACAAAAAGAGTTGAGGTATTTGCAAACTTCCAAAATTGCTACTACTCTCATCGTTTTTCCTTGTGAATTTCTAGTTACAAAAAAAATCTCTCTTTCTGTGCTTGCTCCGGAATGTTTTTTCTTTTCCTGGCGAATTCGAGGACCACCGAAAACTAATTAGGGGCTACTTTTTTAAAGCAATCCAATGGGTGTGGCTAAGGGGTGACTTAGGGTATCTAAAAATACTAAAATATCATTTTACTTATCAAATAATTACCACAAAACCTTTCAATAATAAAAGTTTGAAACCCTAAACCTAAAATCTAACATGTTATAATCAATAGTTTCGTATTTGTGTTAACTACCGATTATTGTGTTGTTCTTCATTGTTCATGAACTTCATGCATAATCGGGAGTTATGTTTAGTCATAAACTACTGATTGTATTACTGGACAAAAATTTAGTGGTAATCGGTAGTTTCGTATAGGGTTAAACTTCCGATTTAGCAAGTTAGTGATACTCAAAAACATCCAACACAATCGGTAGTTATTTTTACACATAACTACTGATTATTCTACTGGATGCAAACCTACACATAATCGGAAATTATTATTTTTATGTAACTACAGATCGTAGTGTGTTCATATGCACAATCGGTAGTTATGTAGAGCCCGAGCTACCGATTATGCACAATCGGTAGTTAAGTTGATTTTTTAACTACCGATTATGAACAATTGAGTGAGTTTAATGTACTTTGTGAACAATGTGATTCGATTAGTTAATTGGTTTTGTAAAACAGTTGAACGTAAAATCATTTCATTGAATCTAAAAGGCATACAGAGCGTAACATTACAAGAAATGAAATACACTTAAGCATATAGGTTGAAACCTAACAAGGGAAGTTCTTCCAAAATCCGATAGAAATCCTCATGCATAAACTCCTCCCCATGCTTATTTTCATATTGCTGGAGAGCCATCACCCACTGAAAAACGCAAATCAATTATAAGTTTGAATGTTATGAAAAATATTTTTAATGAACGACTTATTAACGTAAAACACATACTCTTGCCACAGGCGATTCGGTGGGACGAGCTCGGAATCTCAATCTCATTTCCTCTTTCTAGTGTTCCAACCATTCGAACAACTCCTCATACCTTGTCCTAACGCCTCTGGGTGTTCTCTGAAATTCATTTCCGTTTAAGGACAAAAATCCGAAACAAACGGTTCCACCAAGAATCGGTGGACTACTGCGCCATCCAATTTTCATTAACGTCTCGGTTGTTGTTGTTGTTCCAAAATGTAGTTTCGTACTCGTGCGACATGATCGTTGCCCACGATCTAATAATGGCCACATCTTCATCATTAGTGTATTGAAGAGCCATATTTAGTGCTTCAAAATCAAATGTGAGAATGAGAATGAGATTGAAAGGGATAGGGGAGATTGAGGTTGAAAGTGATAGGTGAAAATCAGAATATCCTTGAAAGGGATAGTTTCCTTTTATAGTGTTTTATTACCAACGACTATTTTTTCAAAAAAAAAAGCCGTTGGGCTGGGTCGTACAAGCATAATTGGTATTTTAAGAATTTCTGAAACTCCCGATTGTGTACATTCAACATCAGTCGTTAGTTTAAGAATTACTTAAACTACCGATTGTTAGTGTCCAAGAGTTTTGAAAACATTCCAATTTCCAATTTGGGGCAACTTACATAATCGGTAGTTTATACAAAAATTAACCTACCGATTGTTAGTGTCCAGGAGTTTTGAAAAAAAATGTCATTTCCAATTTGAGGCATCTTACATAATCGGTATTTTAGGGTATCTATTATCTACCGATTGTTGTTTTCTTTTATGACTAATGATATTTGAGCAATTATTTAGAATGAAAGTACAATCAACGGCTAGTTTTTGAAATTATCCTACAAATACACCTCTTTTTTCTCAATCAAATACCACACACACCTAGTTTTATACACTGTACAAAACTCATTTAAGTATCTCCTCTTTGTAACTCACTCCATACCTCTACTTACAAGTATGGCAACATTTGACTCAGCTGAAGATTTGTGTATAACCAAAACATGGTATAATGAAACCCTACGTGAAGATGTCATAGCTGGAAGGGTTACACCCGAAACCTTTTGGGGGAGGATCTACATCAAATATGTGCGAGATTATGGAAATCCAAAGCGAAGATCTCTACAACAAATTCACGATAGGTACCAACTTATTCGAATAGGGATAGATGATTATTTAGCTATACAACAACGCATCTTTAACCGCACCCATTTAGGCTTGTCGATCCAACAATTTGTAAGCATCTTTTACATAAGCTAAGTTCTAAGATCTTCCAATAATAACATAGTAAACTTGATGAATTATATTCTTTTTGTTCTATGCCTGTGTAGGAGGATCTCGTAAAAACACACTACTATCAGGAAAAAAGGAGAAAAATTCATATTTGTTGAAAGATATGAGTTCATGAAGTCCAGAATGTAATCACTAGTAAATGTTTAACTTTATCTACCGATTCTGAATTTTTTTCAAATATTTTGTCAGAGTTTGGTTGTAATCGGAAGTAATTGCTTAAGTTTATCTACTGATTGTGAGAAATTTTCAAATATATTCTCATAGTTTGGTTGTAATCGGAAGTAAATGGTTATGTAATATACCGATTCTGGGAATGTTACTTGTTTTTATCAGAATACTTATCATAATGGGTAGTTTAAGAAATTCTTAAACTACCGATTGTAATTGTACAAAATGTTGAAATTTAAAAAAAAAATCGATTTCCAATTTGGGGATACTTATCATAATCGGTAGTTTAAGAAATTCTTAAATTACCGATTGTGATTGTACAAAATGCTGAAATTTTTTTAAAAAATTCGATTTCCAATTTGGGGCAACTTCTGATAATCGGTAGTTTAAGATTTTCTTAAACTACCGATTGTGATTGTACAAAAATGTTGAAATTTAAAAAAAAAAATCGATTTCCAATTTGGGGAACCTTACATATTCGGTAATTTGTACAAAATTTAAACTACCGATTGTAGTGGAATCGGTAGATATATTACTCCTTTATCTACCGATTATCATACGTTCATGGAATTAAATGCATGCAAAAAATGAATTAGTCGTTGTGAACAAAACATTGTATTAATATTTTTTTGTATACATTCATATGTTCAAATATATTCAAAATTAACTATTCACCATCCTAGTTCAAATCAATTACATTCTGTATTGAACTTCTAAAAAAACGATCACAACGTTTCATGTTGGACTCGTATTGCTTCAACCACTCCTCACAATGGTTAGTTGTGAAGTAATCCAACCACCTAACTAATGGAGGTAATGGACAATCATCTTTTAAAGTTAAACCGGTAAAATGATTGACATTAACAAAAGCCATAATGATTCGTCTATCCTTGATCGATTCATCACACACCGTTCTTGTGGGTGTAAATGTGACACTAATTCCTGTTCTTGGAGGATAGAAAAAATGTATCACACAGTTCAATACATCCGCTAAAAGATACCCACATACCGGCATTACCATCCAATACCTGGATCCGATCACCTCCAATCCCTTTTCTCCTTTTACACGAGTATATAACTCGTTGAACCATTCTTCTTCGCCATGTGTATCTCCTTTTTTCATCATTTCAATATAAAAATCTTTAGCTTCCAATAAATGCGCGGTCATCTTATTTCTTAAATATTCCCATTGGGTGATATTCTCGGTAGCTGCCTCACTAAAGTTTCTCATTTGTTTCAAAGCAACGTGAAAACCAAAATTGCCATCCCCATTTACATCGTCGGTGGACAAAACATATGGTATAATGAGTAGAGGGAGTTGATCCAAATACTCATCGTGTATATGTTGGGTTTGACTTTGTTGGGAAGGAATCATAGAGACCTTAGCTTTGACTTGTCGTGAGCTTGGTCCACCTTAATCCTTCCTTGGACGACCCCTTTTCGCTGGAGCCGGCAAATCTTCATACTCAACTTCAGTATGTTCATGCTAGAAAGGTCACGACGACTAGATAACAATTCCTTCAACTATTTTCTTTGAATAGACCTCGGCTTTTCGGTATTCGGCCTACCAATCGACTTTCCTTTTATTGGTTCATGAACAACCTATTGACAGGGGTGAAGGGATTCCTCTAAATAGTGCAACAATATTTGCTTTTGTGCCCCATTTGACGTAGAGTAACGCTCGTGTAGTCGTGCAAATATTTCTGTCTCCAAGAACGACACACCATCCACCTCCGGGGTTGTTGAAGTGAAATTTAATTGCTTCCAAAAGGGATGAATATCATTAATGTCAATCACTTCTTTGTACCTTTGAAGCATGTTACGACACGGGAGTCCAATACCTATCATCGTCTTGCAGTGGCAAACCGCAGTCTCATCCTCGTGATTTCTGTAAAACTCCAATTGTTTGATCATGAAATTTATTGCCCACCAAGAAACTTTGTAAACTATACCCCTTAGAAGATCTTTATGTTTTAAATGTTCCAAATGGAATCTATGCCTGCTTTTTTCCATTGAACCTTTAATCTTAATAAGGTCACGTTCGGTGAACTCATGGATTGCTTCTTGGACCGACACGACCCTATTTTGGCTTCCGACTAGTATCTTCTTTAATCGGCCATGAGACCCCTCTACAATGCTTGTTGCCTCGTTCTTGAAGTGTTGATATTCATATGTCCATGCATACACAAACTTATCCTTATGCGGTCCCAACCATTGTGATTTGCAATACTTAACTGCTTTGGGGTAGTCCTTGGCCCATTTATCCTCAAACTTCTTCAAGTTGTATTCATAATCTTCCTCCGTCATTAACCAAACTATCTTATCCCATGCTTTTTGAAACAAAGACCACTTCATTCCATTCTCGACCCACTTTTCCTCGGACAACCTTTTCTCTTCTTTTTGTTCTTCGACGGTTAGTTTACTAATACGTTCATCCTCTTCCTTTGACCTCCTTGTACCTATGTTTCGTTTTTTAGCTTGGATATGATGTCTGCAATTGACTTTGATGTTGCATTGAATGTGCCACGTACAAAGCAAATTCTGGGCTTCCGGAAACACAACCTTTATTGCATTCATCAAGCATGTATCTTTATCCGTTACAATAACCCTTGGAAAATTCTCGTCATTATAGATCGACCTCAACGTTTGCAACATCCAAATGAAACTCACATCGTTATCAGCATCCATTAAACCCAAAGCCACAGTAAATGTGCATTTTTCCGAAGTGTGGCAAACGATGTTTAAGAACGGCATGTTGTACCTGTTTGTCTTATAAGTAGCATCCATGAAAAAATATTGATGAAAGCATTGAGCCAATTGGATCATCTTCGGATGTTCCAAGAAAATACGAATCACCTTACCATCCCTTTCTTCTTTTCTCAACTTGTAACCGTGTTTCCCGTCTAACCACTCAGATTGTTGTATAACCATTCGACCGTCCCATTCTGTCCTTTTGATCTTTGCTAGCGCCGAGTAAATTATAGACAACGAGAAAAAGTTGTTGGGGTCGTCAGCCTTTATCTTAGATAGGATTGAACTCGCTTTCATTATGGTCCTCATAGACTTCACCGTCTCCGTTTCCTGTGGTTTTAACTTGGCAACCATTACGTGCCCAACAAGATTTTTTGGATCTTCGTGGTTGTGACGACCATTAGTAACTCTAAACATATTCCATACTATTCCTTTCTTACCCTTCGGGCTTATGGAAGATAAAAATCTTATATGGGCATCCAATCTTCTTTGAATTACCTCGGTATATCCTCTCCGTCTTCTTTACATATTTATAATTCTTTCCCATATGACTCTTTCTCTCGCCAACTCTCTCACAAATCATTTCAAATCGATCAACTTTCACGCGATTGTTCTGAACTACAACGCACATCTTCTCTTTTGCCTTGTTTAGAAGGCATTTCTTTGCCTCCGCCTTACTTCCAAATGTCTTAATGCGCATATAACAAAACAAATATCACAAGTCTAACCATGTAACATACATTCTTAGAACAAGTTAAGAAAGTGGGTAGGTAGCGTACCAAATCATTTGCATAGTGTAGGGAAGTATTAGGACCCTCGTATGCAACAGGATTAACCCATTCAATAATCTATGTAAAATAGCAACGAGTTATACAATTATAATCGGTAGTTAATTAGGTTCACTTGCTACCGGTTACCAATAATCGGTAGTTAATAATACTCTCGTGCTACCGATTATCTACAATCGGTAGGTAATATGTATTCCTAAACTACCGATTGTAGCAAGAAATTAACTCAAGTTTTGTACTCATATAATCGGTAGGTTACTATTTAACATTAACTACCGATTGTAAATTTTGCAAAAAAATATCTTTGTAGGTTTGGAGAAATTCAATTTTGGGGCCACTAATATAATCGGCAGATAATAAGCTCTCCTAAACTACTGATTGTGCAAACAAAAATTCAAAAAAAATTCAATTTGGGGCCACTAACATAATCGGTAGTTAGAAAAAAGAAATTCAAAAAAAAATCAATTTGGGGATTTTGTATAATCGGTAGTAAGTAATCTTCATGAGACTACCGATTGTCTTATTATTTTGGAACAGACGTATAATCGGTAGTTTATGGAGTACCATAAACTACTAATTATGGTACGTCCATGGCATTCAATGCATGCACAAATAATTTTTTTTGTTGCCGATCACATACAAACGCATACAAATTGGGTTTTGTGCTTCTTAACACAATACCTGATTGTTTGATGCATTATTATCTTCATTTTGATGTGATTCATCGTCTAGGTTTTCTTCCACACTAAAATTTGGATCATCCAACAAATAACCCAAATCGTCGTCTCTAAACGTGTTTGAACATTCAATACTATGTTCTTCATGTTCAATCTCATCTTCTTTGTCATACCCATCCATGTTTATGATTGAATTTAGTCAAAATTTGATTTCCCAAAAATTCTTCTCCTTCTTCTTCTTCTTCTTCTTCTTCTTCCTCTCTAACACACTCTCTATTTCTATTCTAAAACTAAAACACAAATTCATCATTTAACACTAACTATAACCAAATTAATCAACTAATTAATCAAAATTAACACTAAATAAGCAAGGATAGATTAGCCATTATAGAAAATAGATGGATAAGGGATGTCTTAATATACTTCAAAATGACCTTATTTTGTTTTATTAGTAACCCCTAATTAGTTTCTGGTGGCCCTCAAATTCGCCAGGTTTCTTTTTTCCCCTTAAATGGTAGTAGATTTTTGAGAAGAAAAGATATGTCTCCATACTCCATAACATCGAAGGATCAGTCCTCCTTTAGAGTTAGTATTAAATAAAAAGGAAAACTGGCCCCAGCTACATCCACGTGTTAGACATATTTAAATTTTATGCTTCTGTAGCCTCTACTAGTTGTGCACAATGTAGTCCATACCGGCAGGTACGGTCGAAATATCACCGGTTTTATCGGTATCATATCTCACCCGATCCAAAATATCCGATATTGTTAGATGGTATTTGACCGAAAATATCGGCCGATATTGACCGGTACGAGTTGACCGAAATGGCCGATGTGGACCGGTACAGCCGGTTTTCAATTAAAAAAAGATTCCTTATCATTGTTCTAGGGTTTTCAATTGTTACTCATGTTTTTTATGGTATTTTAAAAAAATGAGTACCAATTTTATATCTTAATAGGTCAAATATGGAAAAAAACGTTTGATATAATAATTATAGGTATAAAATATATGGACCGATATTTCGCCGATATTTGAAACCAAAATTTCCCGGATACAAAGGCGTACCAGTGTATCGCTCTCGACCGATACGAACAAAAATTCGGTATGGACTACATTGGTTGTGCGTATAAATACTGCTAAGAGATACCCATTTAGGACACATATTTGGATTTAGTTAACCCAAAAAAGAACGGCTACAACAAGATGGGAATATTTTTATTTTAAGAAACATTCACATGAAGAATTTTATTAAATAAAGACAAACAAATATAAAAAAAGGACTAAGCCGAGACCTCGATCGAAAGGAGTAAGGAAAACTGAAAATAAAAATAAAAATATGAAACAATTTATATGAATAGATAAAGTGACAAATATGATCCATTATAACCCAACGTTGAACGGAGCGGATGAAATCTGGAGGCTCATCCTACTATTATGGACCTATGGAAGCTTCCCGATTAGCCGATAAATCCACCACCGTATTGCTTTCTCAATAAATGTGACAGTATTTGGACTGAACTGTCTCTAAAAACCTCTGTTAGCTGCTTCCCTTAAAAATACACCATTCTTTTCAGCACTAGCTTAATGCCAACACTAGCGTTATATGGTTATCTAATAAGCATTCTTGCTTAGGAAGCTCCTCACAATTTTGGCTTCAAACAATTCCAGAATTTTGACTTGACACTTCTAAGTTGACTTCTGGCTATTAAAACAATTATGTAGTACATAACCACTAAACTTACCAGACTCAACACTGATCGGTCTAATTACCAAATCAGTGAGTTACGCAACTTGCCTCACTGACTTAGCAAGTCATTGACTTGACTAAGCTTGACCTAATCAAAAAAGTAGTGGTTCACGACTCCACTATCATTCTACGAGATATCAAATCGCCATATGGAGGGATTCTCATTGGGGTATTGGTCTGGCGATTTACGTCAATCGTGCGTTGTGGAAACACATCCACGAACAAGAAGGTAACAAGTAGTGGGACAGTTACAAGAAAATTGAGAGTACGACGAGTAGTGGTCATAAGTCCTCCTTATCTTTCAGACACGACTCCACTACAATCTCCATAATCATTACTCCTCTAATTCTTCTGTAACTTCCACCACTTACGAGAAATCATTGTGTCTTCTTAGAAATATAAATAGATGGCTTCATATGTTGGAAACAAGGACAAGAGAGAACTAAGAGACAAGAGATACAAATTTAGTGATTCATCCCAGAGATAATTCACTCTTAATCACACACTACAATTACTCATCACACTGATATTTCTCAACCTTCTTTGCTTCCCTCTCCTAAGATCTACCCAATATTCTCCACCTTTGTGATCGAAGCAGGACGTGAACAACCACTTCTTGGTTTAGTCTTTTCCTGTTCGAGCTTGTTCTCTCGAACCTACTTCAAAGTACTCTTTTGCAGTACATTTGTTTTCACCCTAAAACAATTGGAGACCATAGCGGGATATCGACCTCTCAATTACAAAAGCCAATTTTCAGTTATTCAAGATGGTGGATATTAGGTCTGGAGCAGTTACAACTCCCATTGCCGGTTCAGGTAGCGCTGGTGGTGGCAATTCTGAAAACATCTCTCCTGCTACCAATCCTTCCCACACCAATGTTTCTACTGACGCAACCACCACACCTTTTTCTGGTGACACGACTACTGAAAACGCCAGGAATATTCAAGCACTGCCCAAGATTGATGATTTGATGCAGAGACAGGAAGTTCTTGCTAGACACAGGTGGATATGGCTACTACTTAGAAGGAAGTACTCGCTTATCTCAATACCCTAATAGGGTAACTCTACCCAGAACAACACCATCGCTTGACAGAGCAAACCAGGACCAACCTTACAGCGACTACTGATGCTTAGACGTCCAGAACTCAAAAAGACAAAGAAGTTCATATAATCACTGATCGTCCAACAACGAGAAACCAACAAAACAATTTTGTTACCCATGAAGATTTGGAAAGACTCTTGCAGAACCATGGCAAGGAAGACTCATCCTCGCTTCATCAGCATCAGCCTCCTTACCATCCTGAAATCCAAAGGATCCCTCTACCAAGAAGTTACTCCTCCCCAGCTTTCTCGTTCTATAACGAAACTGGAAACGCTCGTGAACATATCTCTCGATTTTTAGAATCCCTCGGAGAACATGAATATAATCATGTGCTACGTCTTAAAGAATTTTCATAGTCCCTCAATGGAAGAGCTTATAAATGGTACAACAACATTGCTCCCAATAGTATTTCCAGTTGGGGAGAAACGATCAATGTTTTCTATAAGAAGTATTTCTTCGTCTCAAAACAAATAACTTTGTCAGATCTGAGAAGAATGTTCCAGAGGAATAACGAGCATCCCAGCGACTACGTGAAGAGATTCAAAATTCAAGCGTTGGATTGTCACGATCCAAATTGACAGAGCATCAATTAGTAGAACTTTGTATAAACGTATGATCACTGTCTATCGTGCTCTTTTAGAAAATTTATGTTTCCAGACTTTCTTTGAGTTGCACGGAGCTGCGAAGCGATCTGCCACAACTGCTCCTACCTTGCCGGAGAGAACTAGACCCCCAAAAGAGGAAAATCGTGGAGACACTCATGGGAGTCGACGGCTAATCAACAAATAGTATAATATTCAACCATCAACCGGTGTCATCAGTAGCGAAGGATCCAAGAGGAAAGCTCTATCTCAAACAGAGTCACTTAATAAGCAATTTCCTTCTAATCCGATCTCGACACCAGCGCCAACCCGTAGATTGACTCTGCTTCAAAACACATCCAAAGTTCCACGACAACAACAACAACCGTAAAAGGAGCAAGATGTGAAGCCAAATATAATGTTCCCATATTTCCAGGTTCCAATGGAAGAAGTACTCGAACTACTCTAAGCTTGGATAAGAGACGACATTATCTAATTACCATCTATACGATGACTTCTTACATCCAGCAGATGACGGATCTGAAATACTGCCATTATCACCGATATGTCAATCACCCAACTAGTGAATGTAACAATCTGAAGCGTATCTTCAAAGAAAAGATAGAATCAGGAGAATTACAATTAGAAGCTGAAGGAGTCCACAAGAATCCCCTTCTTGTTAGAAATTTCACTCTCTTTGGGAACTCGACCAGTCAGACAACTCAATCTCTGATGGAACGCATGTGCGAGCTTCTCTTCCTCTCGAAAGGACAATACAAGGATGTATTTGCTACCCTAAATCATATCGTGACTAGCAAGTGCTTACTCTTTACAGAGGATATTCATACTCAAGTCAAGCCTTTCTTGAAGGACATAGTCGACACGTACGATAAGAAATATAGTTAGGGACTTTTCACAACTGCCCGCCTTGGAAGCACGCAGTTTAAAAGAACATTTATTAATCCCATCATGGATACTAATGTTATCACGATTAACACTCTCAAAACCCTCAGAGATTTTTCAGCAAGAAACTATCAACTCTCAAATCCTGATTAAAAATCCAGACGGGGAACTCAAAGAAACTTGCGGATACGTCACCTCGAAGATAAGGATAGGAGATGCTGAAGCAAACACGAAATTCCATGTTATCAAAGAAGACACATACTACGACATAATCCTGGGACAACCATGGATTCACGACTAGGGAATGACGCCCTTATCATTTTCAAATCTTGGGGACTCAATCCGTACTCTAAGACTCAACCAAGTAAAAACGCTTCCCAAACTCCGTTTCAATCAGTCAGTCCTTGTCCTGTCAAAACCCAAGAACTATGCCTAGAAGATAACCATGTTATGACCAGAAGTTGTGAATGAGAAGCTGATTCATTTCAATGTTTTATAAAGTTGTTGAAAATTGATTTTACTGAGAATGAGAAGATTTGTAAATCATTTACGGGTCAAATTGCTCCTGATGAAGAGAAGAGACATCACCAACAATCCTTGGTCGTCCCGGAAGAAGGATTTTCAGGCGAGATGCTCAAATCTGGACCATTTTGAATTGGGGATACGATCCTAAAATCACTAAGAGCGCAAAACTTCTCATATTAGTTCCTCTAACCATTGAAGAAGAACCTTACATAATAATTAAGACTATGCTAGGTGGTCACTACAAGCTCATTAACAATAACAAGCAAGAAGGAGTAATAATTCATGGCAAGTGGCTCAAAGCTTGCAAGGCTTGAATGTTTTGCCATTTTATTTCAAGTATTTCCCTATTTGCATGCAAAGTTTGTAATTCCTCCAAAATGATTGCAATATTTCTGCATTCAGACTTAGGATTTCAAGTTTACATATCAATTCAAATATCATTATCTATTTCAAAATAAAAAAAATTTATATTTTCACGAGTAACTTATCAAAAACCTATTCGCTCAAAATCCTAAAACAAAAGTCATAAATATGTTTCGTAAATGAATTATAAGCCTAGAAGAAATCCTTGAAGACTGGCTCGGGCGCTTCATAGTACCCCTTTTCTATCCTTTCAAGAACTTCAGTCGCAAGTTGCAGCTCCTGAGAAATCTTTTCAACCTCCCCTCTAGCTTTGGTCACCGCCTTCAAACTAGAAAACACACCTACTTTAGAAAAACGCTCTTGCATAGCTCCCAAACAACGACGAACCCATGTGACGTCAAGACCAGAGTCATCCGTTTTATTCACAACTTCCTCTCATTCCTTGAAGACTACTCCAGAGATTTCATTCCGAGAAAGAGAGATCATTTCTTGTATGATTGGCAGCAAGCTGGACACGTCCCGTTCTAAAGCTCTGTGGCTCCTGGAATTATCAACATAGGTGTGGTTGAACTTCCTCCATATCTTCGCGTACATTTCAGCATAGATGGATGGAACAACAAACTCTCGAACACATGAATACCTAGGAATAATCCTACTGAAGTGAAAGTCAACACTAATACCCGCATTGGGATACTCAATGGGCACACTCCCTACTGCACCGTCGTTCTGCATAACAACATCAGTGGGAGCACTATCCTCAACAAGTATACAAAAAGGATCCCTCCTATGATTCTCAATATAGGAGAGGGCATTATCTACATCGGGATCAATGGTAACTCTTGTTCCTTCATTCATAAGCTCAGATCTCTGATTTTGGTCATTCTCCCCCTAAAAAGTAGAGAGAATACATACATATTGAGTCAGAACGTCTCAAGCATAAAAAAATTGAATATGAACTATAAAACTTATTATAGATACTCATAAACATCATATATACATTCATTACAAAATGGTATTTGAGGAATTATGTGAGTTAGAGTCATTACAAGATGTTTCACAAAAAAACGCATTGCCTCATAGAAGCTCTGAACTTGGAGAGAATTGGTGAAGAATCTGGGCATCAATATTATGTCAAAAATTTTATGTAGATTTCAACTACAAAATGTTAAAAGGGAACATCAATCAGATGAAAGAGTTAAGAGTTATGGCCAAAACGGTAAGCGGTGTTGACTGAAAACTTTCAGAATTTTCCTGGATACTTCTTGATTTCTACTGTTGGGTCATTTTGGCACCCTAAACAACCTCAAAATCTGGATTTTTCTCTCGTGGACGTAGGAAATTATTTTCTAATAAAGATGGAGGGGTCAATCATCCAAAACAGAGGTCGTATGAATATTCTACAGCGTTTTTCCCAAGCATTATACTTCTGAAGTTTTCTAATGACGAAAATCTATGAATACTTTGCAAAATTCAAGTATAGTCATGTTCATGTGAGAAATTTGAAGAGTTCATACGGTCTATTATAGTTATAAAGAAAGTAAAGCTTACTTGAGGAGGATCCAAGTTAGTGGAAGAGTCCAGCACTTCTTCACCTCCATTGCTTACTTCATCATCAATGGTTTCAGACTCATATTCTTCACAAATTTCCTCTGTACAAGACGCTTTTTCAAGCTCCTCATCCTCAAACTCGTGTCCATCCCCTATAATCGCGGTGTCTCCCGAAGTCTCAGGAGCGTCAATGGGGTCAACATAGATGTTTGTATTCGTATGCTATAATAAGACGATAAAACATATTATAATTTTCATAGCGCAGAACTATCAAGAGTGATAAGTAGAAGACTTACATTAATATGAGGATGATCCTTACTCCCAGGAAGAATCATATGTGGCCCTTTCCTTACAGACTAGGGACTACCAGTTGTAGAAGTAACATCCACTCGAGGATGCACAACACGGGTCTGCCGGAGAGAATAAAAACTAAGGATCGTAATAGTCATATTTTGGAATCAAGAAGATAAAGAAATGATCATTACCTTCTGAGTTGCATCAATAATGAGCTTCCACTTGGATTCATTCGATCTTTGCAAATTGGAACTGCAAGCTTTGTCTTTCTTAGAAGGGGCGTCACTTATCGTTACCAGAGGTTCTAAGATGAATTTCTTAAAATGACTCATCTCTTCATTCCATATATAGTTGATACCTGAGGTTTCCTACCTCGACAGAAGAAAGGGATGCTTATTCCTTTAGCAAAGCATACATCTAAACTCCCCTTCAACTCTTCAGACGGGGATGCACCGCGACCACGAGGCACTTCCTGATCATAACTCATCTGACGAGATGCACGATCAATGTTGTATGCCTGCACTAAATAACCTTCTGATCGAAGAGCAAGGATATAAACTAGGATAGAGCTATTCGTAAATACGTTACGACCAAGAAAAAAATCATTAATCTTTTTCTTTGGTCCTGACCAGAAAACCATCTCAACCGCTTCAACAAAAGTAGTTGATGAAAGTATGTGCACGTGCTCAGAATCCCAAGGCCTGAAGTTTACCTCATCCAAGACGTCTATCAAATATGCTAAATTTACATAGGTAAGATTTCTCTTATGCCAACGGAAGATCCTTGCATATTCAATATCTCCATTCATATGTAGAGGTTTTATCAAAGGTGTGTATTTTGGGAAATACTCCCATAACCATGCTTGAAGAAAAACAGTATGAACACAAGAATCGATCTTCATAAACCCATTATAAGTGTTCATATCGCGAGCCAACGAGTCTAAATGAGAATACAAAGAACCAAGAAATATTTTACCATGAGGGAGGTACTCACCATCAGCAAGCGCAACAGCCGAGGGAACAACTGAAAGATTCAATCTACCGAAAAGGAAATCTTCAAACACATCTCTAGTCAACCAGAGTGTTAGAAACGTTGCTATGCTCAAAGGATCAGTAATAGCAAGACCGTTAGCGCTAGTCTCGTCATTCCACCAGTAATCAATCCACTTCACATAATGTGCACCACATCGAACAACCCCTTGCTAAAGTTCTCCTATATTTCTCTATAAAGATGTGATCGTTCGTTTCTCTTCAGCAACAGGAAGAATCCCAACAACCGGGAGATGTAATAAACTAACTACATCTTCTAGAATAATTGTTAGTTCACCCCAAGTGCATATAACAGAATGGTTGGTTCACACCAACGTGAAGCAAAAGTTAAAATACCTTCAACATCCTTGAAAACCCGCAAACTCTCAGACATTCTTACAATATGAAGTATCCAGGCATATCTCAAAACATTAACCGTTGTTTCATAATTCAACATTGTTTTACACCATCTTACCCACTTTTTCATAGGAACTTGGTGTGTTTTGAACTCAACAAAAGAAGCTGCATAATCTCCTCTCTGCAAACAAAGTTTTGGAACAGTCTCAAGAGCAACTCTCTGAGGATTAACATACTTCTCAGAGTTAGGGATAAAGCTAAAGACAAGGGGTATGCTGAATTCTTCGGAAATATGTTCAAAGAGCCTATCACGAGTATGAGGTACGGTTTCAAGAAATACATTATTAGAAACTTCTCCTATGTTCTGACTAGAGGACATGCCAGAGTCATTGTCATGCTCATTATTCATCTGCAATGGATTCAAGTTTTCTTCTACATCAGAAATGGGACTCCACTACCGAACTTCTTATACTGGCAAAGCAAGACTTGAAACCTTAGTTTGCCTAAGTTGATGGTTTCCAAAAAAAATAAATATAAACAACTCTTGTTGATATTGTATAAGCAAAGAATAGGTTACAAGAGAATAACAAAATCAATGGTTGTATAATAGAAGAAACAGCAGAAGAAAAAATCAATACTTACCTAACAGAAGCAGGGAAGTAGATGCAAGACCTAGCTATGAAGTGCACCCTATGAAGCGTCCTTTATTGACATCGCGTGCTCAAGGAAGCATCTTCAGCCAATGATGCGTACTCGGGGCTTCGTCTTCAATAAGCAGCGCAAACTCAGAGAAGGCTTCAGTCCTTACTTGATCACGGAGAAAAAGAAAAATAATAATAATAGGAAATGGTAATGCCGTAAAAGGAAGATCACACACACACACACATATATATAGGTGCTATCCCTGGGAATCCTTATTGGATTAGGAAACTTAAGAAATAAAAAGAAAGAAAGGGAAGCAACCCTCAACGCCGGCCACACCCATTCTACTCACGAGCTAACATTCCTGGCACGAACGTGGGCACCTACTAGTTCTAGTTAGGATTAATACTAAGGAGCACTTATCCTAGCACCTAGAAGTCGGAAGCTAAGTATACCTCCTTATAATCTTAAAATTTCGATTATGCATATATGATTGTTAAAAGCATATTTTCACCATCTATTGTTTACTGTGCAACATTATTGTTCCTCACAAGCAGGGGACTTTATGTAGATAGTGAGTTTTTAACAAGGGATAAAATTGTAAAATTGCCCTCCTCCTAGCGGAAAAAACAAAGAAGTGTATACGCATATTCTACAAACTGATCATGTAGCCTCTCTAATATTCACAATGTTTATGCCATATCGAACTAGTCTCAAGTCGTATAAATTCCACAGTTGAATACCTTGAACTTGCCTCGAATACGCATCGATGTTCCAAAATATCTATCAAATATGTGAATAGCCAACGTTTAATCCCAAAGATGTATTTTAGTTTAATACTTTGTTCGTGAAGAACATATTAAAAATCAATGTCCCGAACTTAAAATATGCCGCTATTAGCGTTTTGCTCAAAGACAAACTGCAAATTATGCGTCGTTCCTCTTGAACGAGCCACAAGCAAAGAACAATGCCTCCAAAAACGCATTGTTCCTATGAGCTAGGCTAGCCCTAGTCTTTTCCTATGCTATCACCAAGCTAGCATTAGCCCCACTAGAGCAGCGCCCTGGGATGTATTAGTACATTAGCGGTGGAAGCACTAGCTTCCTTGGCTAGCAGCGCATTAGTGCTAGCTTCCTAGCTTAACATCACTTTGGCGCATTGACACTAGCTTCCTTGACTAGAGTTCTTTGGCGCTATCTTCCTTGAATAACAACGTTAGAACGCTAGCTTCTTTGGCTTAGCAGCCTTCTAGCCTTTGCGCTGAAAGCGCTAGCCTCGTTGGCATTAGCACCGTCTTAGCCTTTGCGCTGAAAGCGCTAGCCTCCTTGGCTAGTAGCGTCTTAGCCTTTGCGTCTAAAATGATAGCTTCCTTGCTAGCAGTTAACATATTGGCCTTGCTCCCAAAACGCTAGCACATTAGCTTTTTCTCTAAGGATTTAGCATATTAGCATATTTGTGCTAAGGAGCTAGCGCTAGCCTTGCTAGCTGCTTCTTTAGCGACGCATTGCTTTGTACTAAGAAACCAACTTTGGCTCTGCTAGTTGTTTTCCTTAAAAATACGCCATTCTTTTCAGCACTAGCTTAATGCCAACATTAGCCTTATATGGTTATCTAATAAGCCTTCTTGCCTAGGAAGCTCCTCGCAATTTTGGACTCAAACACTTCCAGAATTATGCCTTGACACTAGGCTGACTTGTGGCTATTAAAACAACCGTATTATTCCTAAGTTAGTACGTAACCATTAAAGTTACCAGACTCAATACTGATCAATCTAATTACTAATTCAGTGAGTTCCACAACTTGCCTCACTGACTTAGAAAGTCATTGACTTGACTTAGCTTGACCTAATCAAAACAGTAGTGGTTCACGACACCACTATCATTTTACGAGATATCAAATAAAACATATGGAGGAATTCTCATTGGCTTACTGGTCTGGCGGCTACGACAATCATGTGTTTGGAAGTACACATCCACGAACAAGAAGGTAACAAGTAGTGGGAAAGTTACAAGACAGTTGAGAGTACAAGGAGTAGTGGTCATACAAGTCCTCATTATCTTATGGACATGACTCCACTACAATCTCCAAAATCGTTACTCCTCCACTTCTTCTGCAACTTCCACCACTTACGAGAAATCAGTATGTCTTCTTAGAAATATAAATAGATGGCTTCATCTATTCGAAACAAGGACGAGAGAGAACTAAGAGACAAGAGATACAAAATTAGCGATTCATCCGAGAGATAATCCATTCTTCATCACATTGATATTTCTCAACCTTTTTTGCTTCCCTCCCCTAAGACCAACCTAATCTTTTCCACCTTTATGATCGAAGCAGGACATGAACAACCATTTCTTGGTTTAGGCTTGTCCTGTTCGAGCTTGATCTCTCGAACCTACTTAAAAGTACTCTTTTGCATTACATTTGATATCACCCTAAAACAATGGGCAATACTATATCATCATAGAATTAATGGGGAGTATTTGAAAAAGCACCTGCAATATTCCGAGAATTCATACAGAGACAGGTATTGAGTCGTACAGTACAGATACATAGATATTGAGTTTCCGTCCTCTATCGTATTTTTGTCTGTTTCAAAATTATCTCCAGCTTCTGTTTATAATCATACTTTCAGTAAACTTTCAAATATACTCTTATTATTTTTTCATTATAAATATATATTCAATAAGATTCTATTTAAAATAATAAAAAATATCTAGTTAAATAGGAAACAAATATAATTAGTATCTTTATTTTTTATCTTCATTTCTTTTTGGAATATTTTTTATTTTTTTAATTTCATTTCCTAGTTAAAATAGAACAACGAATTTTAGGTAATTCTTAGTGAAACTTTTTTATGAAAACAAAAATGGTAAGTTATTATGGGTAGTCTTGGAAATCCCATAATCCCCATTATATTTTGACTTTTTCAATACGGACTAAAATATTGAAACGGAGGAAGTATATAAAATACTAAGAATTCAACTGGGTGAAACTCTAACACATGTCAAAGGGATTAATTTAGATCATCTGTTACCACTGGTTAAGTCTATATAATCTAGATTCTTTTCGAATCATACAGGCTATATAATACGAGACTAGAGATTATTTTATCCTACGGCAAAAACACATCGTTAACAATACCAATTGTATCTGTGAATTTGTGACAATCATAGTCATAGAGTGGGCTATTGAAATATAAAGAAGAAGGATACTAATCTTTTAATATTATAATTGAAACCAACATCTCTTCATTTATTTTGACCCCTCAAAAAACTGATATAGATCGTTGTGGTAAAAGTATTGGAAATTAGATCTTTAATTCATTCTGGCCCCACACCAGTTAAACTCAAAAAAAGGTGTTTACACCCTGCTTACACCTTACTCCCACCCATTACTCCCACTTCTTTATTTTTTTCACCGATAATTTGGCCACTTCTATTCTTCATCCAAAACTGCTGAAATCTCCTAAATGTTTTCTTTGCATCTGAATGTTTTCTTCCCAAAATTTTGTTCTTCGGTACCAAAAAGATGGTTTAGGTATTTCAATCTCATTGAAGATCGCCAATTCGATGTATCCAAAGTCCCAAGAGGTAATTTCTATCTCTCTTTATCTACGAAGCAAACTGATAAAAAATAAATATGTTGCTTAATGCAGGTAATTCATTTTTAGTTCCAATTTGATATTTTTTTATACAAATTTCATTTTATAGTCTTGGTCGTATTTATTTTATCCAGGTAACTCATCCATTCAATGTCCATCCTGGATTTTTCTTCTAACTAATCAAAATATTTTGTTACTGATAGGATACTCTTATTATCGAGGGCAACAACAAAGTGTGATGTGTACAGCTTTAGTGCAGTATTAATGGAGCTCATTACTGAAAAGAAACCGGTAGAGACATAATTTGGAGAAAGCAATAGTATTATTTTATTGGGTTTCAGATAAGGAAGGTGCAGTAGAGGTCTTAGACAAAATATTGCTGGGGTTATTCAGATACAAAATGATAAAAGTGTTGAGAATGGCAATTTCTTACACTACTAAAGCTCCCACTCACTGACCCACTATGAGCGATGTCGTTCAGTTGATGATAGAAGCAGACCCATGTAAGTGGATGCACGATATTTATGAGATCAGTTTTGTTGTCTATGCACAGGTAGTATCTATCCTTCCAGTTCCAATGATTATGTGTATCTCAAGGAGCTTCTGGGCAATGCTGACAAAAATTATCATAACATTAGAATACACGTACTTGACACTTAGCAGTTTAAAATTCATAACACAGTTGTAAGTTATGTGCTCCAAATAATTTTTTCATATTCTACATTGATATTAATACACAAAACTGTAATGCAGTGGGGGTATCAAGTTGGTTGGGTTGTGGGAATTGAAGATAGAGACTGTGTTTGGCGTTCTTGAGGTAATTAACTTGATTAGATTCTGAAGAAGTGTAACAGTTACATAAACACGAACATGTGTTGATTGATGCATAATCACCACTGCTACAATGAACATGTATATTGATGCAGGTTTACATTTCAGCTTAATGACCATGATTTTACAGCTCCAAACTCTGTTGAACAAATAGTGGAGTCTTCAAATAATCATCGAGGAAAGGAATATTTTAAGGGTTTTTAATGGTTTTTATATAGGGGGGAAGAGCAGTAGCTCATCAAGTGGCCAATGCAATGAATTGTCAGATAGGTTGAGCACAGATAGCTCCCTGGCTGATGATCATGCAGTAAATGCAGCTGAAACTGATGGAGATAATAGCAATACATCCTAATTTAGTCACCAAATTGTTCAGTGTAGTAAATGCAACTGCCCGGTAGCTTTTCTCCCCTCCATCTACCGCAAATTCCCTGCAAACATCTGTTGCTAGCATTAATCATGTGTTTTAAGTTGGTCCCTTCGGAGTTCGATTACATAGTCATTTATGCTTATTGAAATATTTCCAGCTTCTTTAGGTGCAGTATTGTATCCTTTGTTCGCCGTGTCCGAACTAAAGGCTCTGTAAATTGACTCTATAAGCAAAATGTGAAGTTGTTGAATGCTTATCTTGATTAGGTGAAACTGAATAAAAATTCTTTTCCCTACAATTACCTCCAGTAGGATACCCATGTCATAATTCTTACAGTAGGTCTTATTACTTAGTGTATAGTTGAGTCATTGCATAAATACTATGTGGCCTGAGAACTCTTAAAAAAAAAATATTACATACGTTTCAAGAAAAAAATTACTATCATTTTTTTAAATTGGTCTATTTTTAAATTAAAAGAAAAAGTAATAATAACACTTTTTCAGAAAATGAAGGGAGTATTATTTCGCATGAAATGGTTAATAGGTAGTAATATCATCATCATGTATTATTTTTCTTTAACGCTGGAAGCTTCATTAATTTCAATTTGAGGAGATAAAAGAATGATCCTTCCATCAAATATGTTCTTTATCAGGTATAGAGTTCATCCTATGATACCTCTAATTTCGACGTCACGTCCCTTTGAAGAAAATAGTTTTTTTGAGTAGCTTGAACTTGAGCATGTTAATTAATCAGGATGCAGATGTTTTAATGTCAAGGTCTCCACAATGTTGAGATATACATACACAACGACTGCTTGCGCCCTGGAAGATTTTTCATGTGGACCTTATATTGGATTGGTGTAGTTAGGACCATAATTATATTGAAGAGAAGGTTATCCAAAGATTAAACCGAAGGAAACACTATTCTATGATAAATTTTGAAAGCATAATGTTTGAGACTATTTCTAAGTCGTAACAACTTTCATTTATAACTTTCAATTGTTTGAGTTTGATTACAATTGTTAATTGAAACCCCACTTTAAGCCGGATGCATGGGACAACACATAGATTAGATGCCTCGACTGTACGCATAACCATACCCGAACAGTCTCCCCAAAACATGAAGTTTGGCAAATTCTGCAAGTGCATGTACAGAACACTATAACCTTAGCTATAGGAATCCAAGTTACTTTTTAGTTAAGACATAAAAGATAACATATTAAAAGGCTCATCAACGTAAGACCGTAATCATCCAGTGTGTAGCACGGATTACTTTCTATATGGCCTTAAGGCTTGCATTTATGCTTTTATAAATGGGAAACTTCCTTGGGCTTTTTGGGCCAGACGGAATAGCATTAGTACGTCCTTGTAGCAGATTCAGTTTAGGCATGGGCATTGGGTACAGAGAAATCAATTTTTCTGCCGACTCTAGCAAAGAAAGGTGTTTTCATATGGAGAAATCAGATTGAGATATAAGTCTAGGCCTAGTTTTCTAACAAGATTGGAGTAAGCTTTTCTGTTTGTGTCTGACGCCTTCGGGCGTCCTTCTGTAATCTCTTTCGGTTTATAATGAAAAAATTATTTTGTTGAGCAGCAAGAAGATAAACCACTTTTCAGAGAGAAAACTGAAACTTGTGCACAATATTTTACAACATGAGAACCAAAAGAAGAAGAAAAAAGAATAGACAAAAAGTCACTTCAGCTTATTACAATTGGGCTCAACTTTGAAATACAACTGCACTGAACGTTGTGCACGAAAGTAATTTTTACCGACATAAAAACCCAAAGCAGAAAAATACTGTATTACAACTGAATGCAATAACCCAAAAAACATAAAAAGAAAACATTGCAATATTGATTACATTTTCAATTCTATAAATTTCCCAGAATTACTTTCTCAAAAGTTACATCATCCAAGTTCTGGTACAGTTGAGACAATAAATTGAGCTTAATTTATCCAGCAGTTGGATTCTGGTAGCATCTGGTTGACTACTTTTGAAAGCTGTATTGCCTCTTCATATGTGCATACAAGGTATCCTTGGTGACAGGGATTATGAGCAGGAAGTTAAAGTGTTTTTCATGTTGGGATTTTCACCAGAATGAAATGTGGGAATGACATTGTACAAAGAAGAGTACCCGATAATATGTAGAGATATCAACGAAACAGGGAAAATTCTGTAAATAAAGGCAAATTAACTTACACATCTACTGCTTATCATCCATTCAAACTACGCTCAAATAAACAGATTACACTATAAGGTGTACAAAGTACTAATTCCAAAGAGCTTTTGGGTGTGGTAGAAGTAGAACACTTAGACGCAGCCATTAATTTTTGGATCGATGAGTCAGGGTGTAGAATTACACAGATGGGAAGAACTTGTTAAGATTAAAAGGCAGGGAGTAGAATTCCTCACTTCTAGTGTCACCCTTATACGATCGGAACTTGGCCCACCAATGCATACCTCTGTCTTTCCTAATAGAGTTGTCCTTTCTATGCATAGTAATGTCTAGGAAAAATGCAATAAGTCCAGCAACAAAAGCTTCTGATTGGAAAGGGACATTGATCATATCATTAAACTGCACAAACAAGATCAGGAGTTAGAACTTGAGTCAGGTTGGACAAACTCGCAGCATCTGATGATTTAACAACTGAACTGAAGGAAATTAGAAGTTAAGCTCTAGAGTATGTACCCATCTTGCAGTTGTATGAACAGGACCATAACCATTGACCACAGTGTACTCATTAAAGTACTGTGGTATCGATAGACCTAAGAAAAATGAGAAGCCTAAAATGAACTTTGTTCTAAAACTGTTTAGATTGCAGAACTGAAGGAAGCTGAGACCCGCCGAACCTGTTAATTACAATAAAATGATAAGATTAACTAAAAGTGGACATAAAACATAAAATTAAATTAAAAGAAGAAAGAAATAGAGGAAGATAGGTGGATGAGCATAAGATAAAAGACACTGTTGCCTTGTACATACCAACGTAAGCGAAGAATAGGCAATAAAAGGCAGCAATAATTGGAGCGGGGATGGATGCAAAGATTGATCCAAATTTTCCTGGATGGCCATGAAATGTTTACTTATGTCTCCCGTTGAAGACTTTCAGAAACAGCACACAGGGGTAAATACTTACCTAAAACAGAAAAGAACAGCATGAAACCAGCTGAAATTTGCACAACTCTTCGACTACCAACACGAGTTAATGCTAGCAGACCAGTATTTTCGCTGCAATTCAACAGCGCAATGATCAGAAGGAGATAACAATTATGTTAACTTGGAATAAAAGGACATCACCAGCAGTGTCTATATTTTTTTTAGTAACTTACGGAGATACTGTGGATCCAGTTACAGTTCCAAACAACCCAGAGAGCAGAATTGCAATTCCCTGAAACCAGAACAAAGCAACTTTACATACTGAGGTAAATTTTCATCTTCGGTTCAAATTTATAGACACCTTCTACACTGTCTTGCACGCCTCTGAATTAAAAAGTAGGACACCTGTCCTCCAAGATATGCAAGGGCTCAAAAGAACCTACTTTGCAATTTTAACCGGCAAAACCTGGTGACTCTTTCCATGATATGGTTAAGTATATTATATACACTGTTACAAAATAAAAAAAAGTAGCTCACTTGCCAAGTGCCTACACACACGCACAGAGGATAGCATCCAACACAAGCAAAGAAGTCCAGACTCCAGACTAGTTTTTATACAATATATTTTGTTTTTATTTTAATTTTATCATGTTTACATTAGTTGCAAACGGGAAAGATGGCAACAGTACAAGACCTTGCGACTATATTTACCTGCCAACCAACACCACGGCTGAGAATAGAAGGTGGTAAGGGAGTGGCACTTGCATACCTTGCCAGTGCAATGTAGACACCGGTAGACTGCAAAGATAATGACATTGTATCAGTCATAATAAAAAATATCAAGCCGTCATTATGAACAATTTAAATGCAACTACTGATGTACACAGGGAGTGCAGAAATAAATGTTGCCAGGAAGCGCCTCATGAAAGAGCAAGAATTAATAAGGCAAATGTGAAGGAAAAGGTATTGGCTGGTCTCGTAGTAAAATCTGATATAGAAGTGGGGATCAAAAGAGGGGTCACAAAGAAAAAGCATATAAAATATTGTCTGGTACAATGAAGTTCTTTTGGAATACATCAAGTGAAGATGTCAGACCTCTACAAGAGCTACAAATGAAGCCATCATCATTGCAAAGACTTCTCCTGCGTCAAATGTAGGAGCACCCCATTGAAACGGATATGGAACTCTTATCCTGAGCATAGATATGAACATGATTAGGATCAGTATAAAACTATAATAATGACATCCCAACAAAGAAAACCAAATCAGAAGCAGTCCACATTAAGCCCAATAACCTAATTTGATGAAATTCCAAAAGCCTTACCATGGAGCAGCGCCTACAAGTCCACCACGATCTGTACGACAACTAAATTGGGTTTTCAGAGGCGAATTCTTATAGGCACCACCAACGGTTAAGAGGTGAGCATAAATCCATACGATAGCCACCGAAAATAGAACAGCAAACCGGTCAAACACATCTTTCGCGTGTATTAGATGGGGTAAATACTGTTACAAGCATTAGCAGTAAATTCCATTTTAGTTCATGATAGAAGACGATAACATCAGTTTCTCAATCAGAAAACAAACAAACGGACACATTAGAAAGTACCTGTGAGAATATTATAAGCAATATTAGCTGAGGTAGTCCGATTTCTATACATTTTGCAACCTAGATACCCAGAGAAAGAAGCTTGTCAGAAAAGATGAAATTCATTTCAAAGCTATAGTTCTCAACTGCACCACGGTTGAGCAATGACACTTCAACAAACAAAAGCTACAGAAGTAACCGTAATCTAAAAGTTTTGACTGACACTTCTAGAGTTTTAGTTTATAAAAAAGCAATTTGCAAGATCTTACCCCGGGAAATCCAAGCTCATAAAGCCCGAACCCAGCTAGAGCCACCAAAGGAACGGCTGAGAGTGGACTTAGGAACCTGTTAAGCACAGAGGAATACATAAAATGCAGTCAGCCATTCAGCTATGTTACAGAGATTTCAGTGACATCACAGGCCAAAATTAAGGTCTAAAACCACATTGTAACTCCTGATTGGTCTCAAAACCGACCTTGTCACATTACGCCAAAGACCACTAAAGCCAAGTACAATCTGAAGAGTTGAAGCGACGATTAAGGCCCCTTGAATTGCTCGCATAGTTCGCTCAAATTTCTGCACAAGAGGCCGTGGTTAAAAACCAAACAGACTACAAAGTAGCGTAATCTGAGGAAGTAAGAGGCAAGACCTCGTGAGGATCCACAATAGAGTTGTATCGACCAGCTAAAATTATTGAAATTGTAGGTGCCACAAACGTGTAAGAGCCTCCAATTACAGCAGGTAACCGAGTTCCGAACATTGTTTGGGCCAAAGTATTCAAACCAGCAACAAATAGTAATGTCTGGATGACCTTTGCTTTCTCCTCCTGAGATTAACAAAAGCGACTTACATTAAAAGGAAGATAACACCATCACTGAAAACAAGGACAATCGATAGACATAAACTGATAGACACCAAATAGTTTCGCAACTTCCTTTCCAAGTCTTACATTATCTCCTCCCATCTGGGGTACAAGTGCAGTAGGGATGATGACAGTGGTACCGAGCATAACTAAGTAGTGCTGGAAACCCAGAAGTATAGCCTCGGCTGCATTTAACCAATACAACCGAATGATTTAGAAACAATAAGTCATAACTATATCAATTGAAAACAAATACAAATCAAGAAACAATGAAGAACAATACTAGATTCCCCAATAAGATGCTTATAAAAAGACAAAAAAAGGTATGCTTATAATTTTACAAATTCCATAACATTAGCAGTGAAAAAACAGGAAATTTTACTCATGTGTAACTAAAGTTATAAACAAATGGTAGAGAGAATATCAAAAACTAAGATTATAGTAAGGAACAAACTTAGATAAGATTTCTCGACCACCCATAAGAAAAACTTAAGGAACCATCTAAGACGAACAAAAATCTAGATCAGGTGAATCCGAGCAAAATAGAATACCGAGTAGAACTGAAAAGAGCTTAAACCTGAGTTCCAAATTATTACCAGATAAAGAACAAGTAGTTTTTTACCCAGTTTAATGGACATTTATCTATAAACAGATATGAGAAAAATGGCAATAAAATCACTCACGCCATGGAGGTGGACTAGTTATACAGTAGGCAATGTTAGGTAGTTGCTCTTTTGATGGATGTGGCTGTAGCTCATCTTGTTTAGGTGCTGGAGCTGCTCCTCCTGCCATGATTTTCCCTCTTTACCACCTTTTTTTTTCTTTTTCTTCTTTTCCTTGTTTGCAAAAACAAACCCACAAAATTAATTTAAACTAATAATCTTCACAATAACACTAAAACAAGTTCTCAACAAAACCCCATAATCCGAAAATCACTTAAGAAAGTAACACAAACCCAGAAATCAAAACAGGGTTTTTTACTGACACTTGAGAGTGATAGATAAAAAGAATGAAATGTTTTACAACTAAAACCCACTTGATTGAGTTTAATTTAATTATAAAAATGAAAAGAGAAACAAAAGAAGAAGAAGAAGAAACCGATATACCTCTCTATATATCTGACACCTAAAGGAATCTCTTAATAGTTTTTAATTCACTCACTCACTATAATCTTTCTTTCATTCTCTACTCTCTATTCACTATTTCTTTTTGTGTAAAGCTTAAAAATAGAGTAAATAAACAGTGTTGCTGCTGCTACCCACTCCCAGAAAGAAAGATCGAAATAGTGAAAGATAGAGAAAGTAGCTCTTTCACACTCATCACACGAAATACATTGAGATAGTATTAGACAGACATAGAGAGAAGAAGTTTGGCGTTTCTCACACCTTTTTTCTCACTCTCTCTCTTTCTAGAAGTGTTAAAGTTTGGTGTTTGCGTTGTACAGCAAGCTTTGTTATTTGTTACTGTACGAAATATAAAAAGAAACATAGAAAAGGAAAAATAAGCAACCGACATTTTTTATTTTTTCTTCAATCTCTTTTGGACTAATCAAAATCAAATAATTGATACTGGGAAAATTAGAAGTTAGAATACTACCAAAAATACATTAAAACAAATAAGTTAAACTGAATACTGAACTTGGTTTGACTGTTTAGTCCTTTTCTTCGCTGCTGCTGCTGCTGTGACAAATGCTTTTCAGTTTTGGAAGCGAGTTTTGCTTTCTTGTTTTGGCTATAGAATACACGACCTCTATTTCCATTGTATGATAATACACTCCGTCAGCAGAATCTGGAAACGCCAAAATGCTAAAAGCTTAATTTAGTTTCAAATAGTCTAAATAGAGATAATGAAACAAACATTGCAAAAACGGATTTTGAAAATCTTTTCTGTGTTAGGTGATTTTTGTGGGATTATTCTCATGTGTCAATGAGATCAGTCTAATTTTTGAGTTTATTATCGTCCAACATATATGCATTACACACCGTATATGCTCCAAGCATCGAATTCTAGCTTCCTTTGCCAAGGAGTCTGTCGTTCAGTTGTGTCTCCGGTTGATATCTTGACACTGTGCTAGGGGGTGGTTCTTCAATATTGACTTGCATTCGCGAATTGTGTTCTCCACTTGTCATTGGGGACTGGTATATTCCTTGTTTATGGTGTCTGGTAGTTATTTGTAATCAGCCGCTATGCAGCTATGCTCACCGTGGATATCGGGTTATCAGCCAGCCAAGTTATAGCATAAAGAAGTGATTGTGCTTCAACATGAAGAGCTGAAGAATTCCATCCTGATCCCACTGCAAGATGTACAAATGACTTTTAGTCAACCAAGGAGAGGAGAAACACATATCCCATTGAGAGGTTCTTTTCTTTAAGTGAAGCATCGGAGAATAAAGTTCATTCTGAGGCAAGATGTTCCACAGTCACACGATCAGACCATAAGATTAAAGATCAAAAAAATTAATCTTTAGTCCGGTCCAAGAAAAGTCGTGTTAAGTCAAGCGGTGTTTTAGCAATGCGGTTGGGGTGGGACGGTGTCCTAGCGATGTGCTTGGAAAGATGGGCGGAGTCCTAGAGTTACGCTTGCTCGAGACAGTCTCCTAGCGTAACACCCGATGTGGGGCGGAATCCTAATGTAACCCCTGTGTTTAGACGGTATCCTAGGATCACGCCAGAGAGACGGAAGGTATCCCAAAAGCACACCTGATGGGGCGAAGTCCTAGCATCACGCCTGGATGATTCACACTTGTGCGAACAGAACGTGTGAGTAGAATGGGACGAGCGGTACCCTAGCGTCCCGCTTACAAAACCCAAGCGAAACACTAGAGTACCGCTTCACTACGTTAGATTAGTTATCAGTAACTTATGTCTTAAGTTAGATTAGTTAGATTAGTTATTTAGCTTAGTTACTTAGCTTACAGTAACTATGTCTTACTTAGTTAAGTTAGATTAATTAGTTATTTTCATGCAGACTCTTACAGTACCGCTTAGGACATAAGATTAATTAATGTGTTAGTGTTAAGTTAGATTAGTTACTTAGCTTAGTGTGTTAGTGTTAGTGTTAGTGTTAGTGTTAGTGTTAGTATTAGTGTTAGACATAAGCTTAATTAATTTGCTTAGTGTTAGTGTTAATATTAGTGTATTTAATTTAGCTTAATTTAATTTATGTATAGGCGGAGTGGTAGCAGCACGTTAGATACCAGGCAAAGTGCTAGTAATGCGCTCCAACTGAGCGGTGTTTCAGCAGCACGCTTGTGTGTGGGCGTGATCCTAGTACCCCGTTTTATCAGACGAAGCCCTAGCATAACGCTTGATCGTGCGAACTATTATCATACCGTCCGTGTTTCTGAGCGTTGTCCTGGGCGAATTCCTACGACGCCGCTTGATCATAATGTTTAGTCGTCGATTGAAGATTACTTTTCATCAGCTACAGTTGATTTCAGCGATTATCGACTTCTTTTAATCGCACGACTACGCTTGGTTTTTCTGGAGTAAAGATCAAAAGTAATCTTTGATCAGTGTTTTCGTCGCATGATTGCAGTTGCTCTTAGAGGATGGGGTTTGAGTAATTTTTGGGTGGGGTGTAGAGAAATAAGGGAGGTATTTGCAACGGAATGGAAATGGTTTTTTATTTGCTCAATCAAAGTGTTGGGAGAAAGGGTGATTTTCTCGAAATAAACACTGCATCCGTATTTCCAAATAAATCATAGGATAGTAGCAATGTCATTGGATATGAGAGCGAAATCATGTGACTCAAGCAACGATGAAACCTAATCTCGAACGAAGGGGAATAGAGGTCCGATGTTATAGTAGATAGCGAGAAGGAAAATATGATTGCTCGGGTGAATGAGCAGTCCAACAAAAGGTGGTGATCCGATTCAGGAACTTGAGAATCGCAAAGGATACATGAGGGAGAGATAAAGGGCACACAAAAATATAATCTAGCCAATTTTGGTAGAGCATTGTTAATAAGTTCCCATAAAAATAATCTGATACTCAGAATAATTATAAGTGACCAAATCTTATTATGTGGGAAATTCGAGAGGCCACTGGATGATTGATTGGCTAGATAAGCATAAGTATTTTTTATCAAACAGGATCCAAGGCGTATGATTTTTCCAATAAATTACGTATGTGTTGATTGTGGATTTCTGTCAAGGGATGGAATTGTAAAATTGTCCTCTGCCAAGTAGCGGAAACATATAAATATCCGCGCATATTTCCAACTATATATCAAAATATGAAATATTATACCTCTACATATATTCCGCAAGAGAATTAAAAATACAGTCTCTACAAATAGCTACAGGCGTTTTATATTGATCCCGTAGCCTCTCTAAATATTTATAGTATTTATGTCATATCGAACTAGTCTCAAGTCGCATAACTTCCATAGCTGAATTCCTTGAACTTGTCTCGAATGTGCATCAATATTTACACAACATCAATTTATTATCATACGCAATAAGAAATAACATCCAAATAGGTCATATCCTGAGACTAGTTGTTTTATGATGAAAACAAATGCACTTTTGTAGATTCGAGAGATCAAAAAAACGAACAGGACGAGCCTAATCCAAGAAATGGCCGTTCACGTCCTGCTTCGGTGACAAAGGTGGAGATGATGGGTTGATATTAGGGGAGGGAAGCAAAGAAGGATGAGAAATCACTATGTGATGAGAAAGTAATGATGTGTGGTTAAAGACTGTATGTAAGGCTGTAAATTGGATTATCTCTGAGATAGATCTCTTGTTATGTCCCTTGTTGAATAGATAAATCCATCTATTTTTTTAGTCTTGTCATGAACACATTGATTTCTCATAAGTTGTGGAGGTTACGAAGATATGGAGAAGTGATGATCGTGGAGATTATAATGGAGTCATGTCCTACAAACCAGGAGGACTGTATGACCACTACTCCTCATCCTCATAACTTCTCTTAGCCGTCCAACTACTTATTGCCTTCTTGTTGTGGATGTGTTGCCACATTGCACGTTGCCATAGACGCCCAGACCAATACCCCAATGAGAATCCCGCCATGTGTTATATTAGATATCTCGTAGAAAATAGTGGAATGATGATTACTACTATTTTGGTTAAGTCAGATCAATGACTTGTTAAATTAGTGAGGTAAGTTGCTCAGTTCACTTAGTTGTTTACATAGACTAATCAGTGTCAAGTCTAGTAAAGCTTATTAGTCATGTACTAGCTTAAAAGTAATATGACGTAAATTTGAAAGTGTTTGAAGTCAGAACTATATAAAAGTCCTCAAGAACGTAATGTCCTCAAGGAAAAACATATGCGCTAGCATTAGGCCAGAGCTAGTACCAATCATGGGCTAGCGTCATTAGCACCATAGGATGGACGGCTTAGTTTGAGCGTCATAGGATGGCGCTAATAGCGCGACGCCATAGGCTAGCGCTGATAGGTCTGCAGCGCCATAGGTTGGCATTGACAGTCGTAGCGCCAAAGGCTGGCGCTGACAGTTTCACAGCACCATAGGCTGGCACGATTTTTTCTTGGGTGCCATAGGCTGGCACTGCTACCAGTTTCTTGACCTTAACCTTTGAGGTTTTTTGCGCTTCTTCGAGGTCCGTATATTGAGTTAAAGTGCGTCATCGGGGGTCGGTCATACATGCATGACACTTTTTTACGTATAATAGTAGATTTATTTCTATTCAATCATTGATGCACGTTCGAGACAAGTTCAAGGCATGCAACATTGGAAGTTTATGTGACTTGATACTAGTTAGATATGGCATAAGTATTATACATATTTAGAGAGGCTACCGGATCAACATAGAACGCATGTAGCTATTTATAGAGACTATATTTTCTTAAGTCTACCGCGGAATGTATGTAAAAGTACAATACTCATTGTCTTTATATGAAGCTAGAAACATACGCAGATATTTATATGCTTATGTTGTCGGATAGATAGTGACTTTACAATTTTAACATTAGTCAAAAATCCACCATAAACACTAGCTTAACGCTCTGTTCTTAAAGACACAAACTAATTTCATGACCGATCCACAAGGACGCGTCGAATCCAACATTCGATCCCCGAGTACGCGCCATGGCTCAACAAATAGCCTTCGATGAAACAACCTAGAAACCCTAGTCGATCCTCCAGGATGCTCATGGCCTAATGGTCGGTCCTCGAGGAGGTGTTTCTAAGTTCGCGGCGCTGGCTTAGTGCCAACGCCATGGATGGCAATTCTTGTTGTGCTGGCCTAATGCAGCTAGCGCCAGCCATCCTACAAGCGCTTCAAGGGGATAATCCCAAATTTACGCATACCAGCATTTCCTCCGTCTCTTGAGGGCGCAACAGCTGATCTGTGTCCAGACCTTGAGGATTCTCCCTTTACTTTTCTTTTTTTTTTCTTCTATAACCATTGCATCATCGATTAATCGTCGAATTCAAAATTTTCTCGTCGATTAATTACATCCATAAAAATTAATTGAACGAAACAATGTTATAAACCTATACCTGATCCAGGAATCGCAATTGCGTCTAAATAAAAACCAAAAAAAAAACTCAAAGACAAACTACATACAATTGCAAATCAAGAAGAATAAGAAGATTCGTACAATCAAACTCTTACTGAAATAGTTTTTGATGATAAAGTAAGTGATTCTCATTTATTTATTTAGTGTTCTCATTGATTTGAATTCAATTAAATAGGTTAGTAATTCAAAATTAGGTTTTAAAATTCAGTTACAGAGTAACAACTGGCATTAATAGAGTGATGAATACCATGTCGGTTGTTACTTTCGTTATCGTTTTCAGTACGAATACGACACCAATTTTACAAACTCTTTTTTATTGGAATTTTTGCATGTTTATGGTCAGCATTAATTTATCAAAAAATTCCAATGCCGATTGTTGGATTAATTTCTCTACTGAGAAAATGCCCACTTTCGGTACAGTCAATTCATATTTTAGCAATATCGACTTTAACATTAAATTCACCAGAGAAAATACTCATTTTTGGTATAGTCGATTCATATTCATTCTATATCGATTGTTGATTGAATTGTTAAGAAGATAACATGACAGTCGGTATGGTTTGAAAATTTCAATCAACGACAGTTATTGATAAATTCTCTGGATTGAATTTTACAACTATCAACATTGTTGATTTGTAACATTCTATGTCGGTTATTACACATTCAATGCCAGTTGTTATTTTTTAATACCGACTTTAGGTTGTAAAATGCACATTTTGTATTGGTTTGATGGATTATTTGTTGCGTGTGTCTTATGATATAGCTCTAAAGGTAATAAATCTTCTTAAGGAAATGGAAAGGAAGTTCTAGCTTCTAAGGAAGGACCTAAAACGGTTGGGAGAGAAATTGCTATTTTAAAAGGAAATATTGTTTTTTCTTCTCCTAACTTTATTCCTTCTCGTAATGGTCGTCCTAAACGTTTGGGGGAATCAAATAGAGAGATTGAACATGTCCCGAGGAACCGTAGTATCCTATCAATCCGCGAACGTAGTGAATATCAGTTGCGACCACCTCATCAGGCGGAGGAGGAGGAGAATGAGGAAAATGAAGAAGTTCCTACTATAAAAGCGGTTGAGAAAGGAGTTGAAGAAGAATGAACAAAAGAAAAAAAACAATATTTCTGATCCCGAGTTAATATTACCTAACGCATAATTCACATGTTTTTAGTGTCAAATCCATAATAATTTTTGCTATAATTTTTTCATATTACTTGTTATTACGTTTTTTTCTATTTTATATCTTATGTTAGGTGAATCATCCGAAATCAAGGAAATTGCTACAAAAGTGCTAAGGAAATAGAGTCTATAAATGAATACCACTTAGAAGTTGTTCAACCCCAAAATTCTTCACATCTATCTTGAAGAGAAGTAAATGAAAAAAGAATAAAGTCATTCCGACATCGGACGAAGAAGTTATGAACAAAACAAATTTGGAAGAATTGAGTCTACAAATAGAAGTTCGGTTGATAATTGCTCAACACGATACAGCCGAACCTGAAGTCGAGAAATCAAGTTTTTTGGAGTATCCAGAAGAATTTTTGGCTAAATAATGATCCAATGATGATAGCCGAACCCAAAGATGAATTTTGAATAAAGTATAGAGTAGAATGTTCGGCTAATAATGAGTTTGGAGAAATGAGCCGAACTTTGGAGAAAGTTTTGGACGAAAAGAAGAGGGTGTATAGGAGAAAGTTCAGCTGATAATTTCCCATCCAAAATCAGACGAACCTGGCACTAATATGGAGCAAAAATAATTTTTCAGGTTCAGCCGGAAAAGTCCATAATCGAATCAGTCGAACCTGATACCATCCTAGGACACTTTTGACACGTTTTTGACTCTTGGAAAGAATACGATCCTGGAAGGATTCTAAGCCCTGGATATCATGAGCACTATATAAGAAGATTCCTAAGACATTAAGAAGACACCTTTTACATCACTTTTCAAGTATTGAAGGAGAGAATAACACAAGAGCATAAGCTAGGGTTTCGGAGCAGTTCCATTATCGTAACGATTTCTTATCTACTTTCTTATATGTATAACATGGATGATTCTACATCCATGAGTAGCTAAAAACCTAATTGAGTGAGTATGAATTCTAAGTTAGAAACATAATTTGATTTAATATATGATTCTATTTTGAGTTCTTCATATGATTATCGTCTGTTTATACTACAAAGAATGTGTATGATTGATTGATAGATTGTTTAGGTGGCCAACTGAATTGATTAATTGATTTAATCTATTGCTAGCATTGAGTTGTGAGATAAGTAATAGTCCATTGACTCGTACACAAGTAGATAACACGAGACCTTGCAGGAATTCTGTGGAGCAATTGTGTGTATGAACAACACTAGTAAGTGCACCTTGATATAAGAATCTAAATGCTAGGATTAACCTATAAATTCCCGAAATACAAAGCATTCTACCAAACTACACTATCAGTGATCTACTACTAAGTGGCTAGGATGAATAGAATCTGGTAGGTGAGAACTTCTGTATCCAGTGATATAAGGAATTTGGGGGATAACATTGATCTATATGTTATTCTACAGTTGGTGATAATCTGTGATTAATAATGAGTAAATGAATATACTAATTCAATTATTGTTTTGTAACGAAGAAGGATTCCTCGATCATATCTCTCTCCATTGCTTACAACTTAATATTTCAATTGCTTTCTTATTTACTTTGTTTAAATCCTAAAACAAACCCCCCTTTGTAACACTTTAAACAACTGAAACACCTCGCTCCTTGCGGGACGAACTTGACTTTCATTATATTATTCATTAATTGAGTGGAAATAATATCACTAATTTGATTGCACCTATGACACGCATCAAATTTTGGCGGCTCTGCCAAGGAACAGTTGGTTTTAGTTGTCATTTATTTCTGTTTATTTTTGTTTTTAGATTTTGTTTTTAGTTTTTAACTTTGTTTTCTATATATTTTTGGTTTCAGGCACTTAATCTCTGGCACCTAAACGTTGGGATTACCGAAGGTGCGGAATTCAAACCCGAAGGGGGACAGTACTATAAGAACCTCAGTTTTTGCTACAAGATCCACCTTTAGAAGAGATGGGTGGTCCTAAACTTCCGGAGAAGAAGCTACGAGAGTTGACATCTCCATGCTTAGATTCATAACCATTGTGTATTACCCTAACTGACACAGTGGATCTTAAGTCGAATTTTATTCACCATTTTCCGAAGTTTAAGGGACTTCCAGGCGAAGATCCGGACCATCATCTTCAAGTTTTTCAGCACAAGATGACAAGTATTAGGCAAGGTACCGAAGACAGTGATAACGCTATGATGCAAGCCTTCCCATTTTCTTTAATAGATCTAGCAGAAGAGTGGTTGTATTACCTTCCTCCTTGGAGTGTTACAACATGGACTGAGATGAAAAAGTTATTTCTAAAGAAGTATTTTCCTGCTTCGAAGGCGGCCACTGTTCGTAAAGAGATTAATAGCATTTACAGATTACTAAAGAGTCTCTTCATAATACTATGAAAGGTACAAAAGGTTATTGCAAGTTGCCCTTACCACAAAATATCATAAACACTCATCATTCAATAATTCTATAAAAATTACTTCCAGAGCAGAGGAATTTGATTGATGCAGCCGCTGGTGGTTTACTTGCTGAAAAGACAATCTCGCAAACAACTAGTTTGATTGAGAATATGGATTCGAATGCACAACAATTTTATACAAGAAACGACTCAAATGTTATAAGAATTAGCGAGATAGGAGATCCTTCAAATACAGAGCGTCGGTTGAGTACCATTGAAAAGGAAATTTATCGTATAGCTTCTAGTCGCTCCGCTATACAAAGAGGAGGACGAGGTTAATGCATTATTCCCTAATCCAAGGCCGAGGTATGATCCCTATTCTAATACTCACAATCCAGGTTGGAAGGATCACCCTAGTTTCAGTTATGCAAACAAGCAAGCTGCAGCTCCTAATCCGTATATAAGACAAGATGGCTTTCAACAATCACAATTTCACCCACAACCGCAACCTCAAGTTCCTAAGGAGGACGCATCCGAGAAGATGATTACCATGATGCAAGGTCTCTCATTTATGTTCCAAAAAAGTCTATCAAAGAACGAATCGGCTATCAAAGACTTGCAGAATCAAGTGGGGCAACTGGCAACTGATGTAAGGTGAAATGAGTTAGAGTGGCAGCGTTAAGGTTTAAGTAATAAAGTATCCACAGTTCCTGGTAAACGCATTAGATTAAAAAAGCTGGGAATCTACTCAAAGCACAAGCATCAACAAATCTGCCATCACAACCTTTTGTGAATCCGAGAGAATACGTTAATGTAGTGACCTTAAGAAGTGGAAAGCAAGTTGAAGAACCATAACAACAAGAGAAAGTTAGTGGTAACTTAGAAAAGGAAGTAGAGGAAGAAACCATGCCAAAGGAAAATGCAATATTAACCGGCCAACCTAAGGAGATGGTTCCTACCTTTACCATACCATCTCCTTTTCCTAGTCGTTTTGCCAAATCCAAGAAAGAAGCTCAAGATAAGGAGATCATGGATATCTTCAAGAAGGTGCAAATCAACATCCCATTTATTGAAGTCATCAAAACTATGCCTGGATATGCCAAGTTTTTGAAGGATAGGTTGATTCCTAATAGAGTCACTAAGGTGGTTGAGAGTGTTACGACTATGTTGTTAAATAAGATGCCTACAAAGTGTACGGATCCTGGAGGCTTTACGGTGCCAATTACTAATGGTACTAAGAGGTTTGAGCATGCTTTACTTGATTCAGGAGCATCCATAAGTGTTATGTCAACCGATATTTATGATTCTTTGAATCTTAGACCTTTAAAAGAGACATGGATCACTATTCAATTAGCAAACAAGTCTAACATATATCCTACTGGACTCGTGGAGGACGTGTTAGTTCAAGTGAATGAGTTAATCTTTCCGGTTGATTTCTATATTGTGGATATGCAAAATGGAGAAAATAGTTCATCAACTTCGTTACTTCTTGGAGACCGTTTATGAAAACTGCAAAGACGAAGATTGATATTGATAGTGGTACACTCAGTATGGAATTTGATAAGGATATTATTAGCTTCAACATATTTGAAGCCATGTGTTATCCTAGTGATGTTCACTCTGCTTTCTCTAACGATGTTATTAGTTCGCTAGCACAACAAATGCTTGATTTTAGCAATGAAGATAAACTTGGAGTTGTGCTTCGAAATAACATGGAATTGGACGTTCATGGGTAGCTGAATTTGGATGCCGACCTAGCCAAAGATCTAATGAATATGCCTGGTGCCTTGACGGAATTACAAAAATCTCAAACGGGTAATATCTCTCATATTTCTTTATATGTAACTGATGAAGTTCCTTTACCTTCTATTATGCAGACACCTAAACTAGAATTGAAGTCATTTCACGATAACTTAAAGTATGCTTACTTGGGTGATAAAGAAGAGATTTCGGTGATCATTGCGAAAAACCTCACTGCCATACAAGAAGAACGTCTGCTTAGGGTTCTGAAAGAGCACAAAACGACCATTGGTTGGACGATTGATGACATCAAAGGTATTAGTCCATCCATGTGCATGCATAAAATCCTAATAGAAGATGATGTCAAGCCAGTACGTGATGCTCATCGTAGGATTAACACCCCCAATGATAGAGGTCGTAAAGAAAGATATCCTCAAATTGCTAAGTGTGGGGGTGATTTACCCAATTTCTGACAGCAAATGGGTTAGTCAGGTACAGGTGGTACCAAAGAAGTCTGGTGTTACCCTTGTCAAAAATCAAGATGACGAACTTGTTCCTACAAGAGTTCAAACAGGATGGAGAGTATGCATAGACTACAGAAAGCTTAATTCTGCTACCCGGAAGGATCACTTTCCTTTGCTTTCATTGATCACATGTTAGAGAGGTTATCGGGATATTCACATTATTTCTTTTTGGACGGTTATTCGGGCCACTATCAGATTGTTATCGCACCAGAGGATCAAGAGAAAACTATTTTTACTTGTCCTTTTGGTACGTTTGCATATAAATGGATGTCGTTTGGTCTTTGCAATGCGCCTGCCACTTTTCAGAGATGTGTGATTAGTTTATTTCCTGACTACGTCAAACGTATCATTGAGGTATTTATGGATGATTTTAGTGTTTATGGCGATTCATTTGATATTTGTTTAGAAAATCTTGAACTTGTTCTAAAAGATGCATAGACACTAACCTTGTTCTAAATTGGGAGAAATATCACTTTATGGTACACCATGGTATAGTGCTCGGTCACTTTGTGTCCTCTCGAGGGATCGAAGTAGACAAAGCAAAGATAGACTTAATAAGAAACTTATAATATCCTACTTCGGTGAGGGATATTCGCTCATTTCTTGGTCATGTAGGTTTTTACAGGCGGTTTATCAAAGATTTCTCCAAAATCTCAATGTCAATGTACATATTATTACAAAAGGATGCTATTTTTAACTTCGACAAAGAGTGCAAAGATGCCTTTTACGGATTAAAAGAGTTGTTGACGACTGCACCAATTATCAAATCACCTGATTGGAGTTTACCGGCTGAGTTGATGTGTGATGCGAGTGACTATGCAATTGGGGCCGTTTTGGGTCAAAGGGTGGAAAAATTGTCCCATGTTATTTACTATGCATCTAGGACCCTAAATGATGCACAAATGAACTATTCTACTACGGAGAAAGAGTTGTTGGCTATATCTTTTGCACTAGAAAAATTCAGATCTTATTTGGTGGGCACCAAGGTTGTTGTTTATTCTGATCACGCAACGCTTAGGTACCTACTCAATAAGAAAGAAGCTAAGCCAAGAATTATACGGTGGATTCGGTTGTTGCAAGAATTTGACATAGAAATTAAAGATGAGAAAGGTGTTGAGAATACTGTTGCAGATCATCTTAGTAGACTTGTTGTTTCCGAGGAAGAACTTCCCTTACAAGATTGTTTCCCAGGCGAAGAACTTTTCTCAATAGAAGATTCAACACCTTAGTACGCTGATATAACGAACTACTTGGTACGAGGCAGGTACATAGTACAATATCTAGTTCTCAAAAGCTAAAGCTTAAGAAGATATCCAAGGAGTATGTGTGGGATGAGCCCTACTTATGGAAATATTGTGTTTATCAAATTATCCGCAGGTGCGTACTTGACTCTGAATTTCAATCCATTCTGTCTTTTTGGAGAGATGTAAATCAACTCCGAATAAAATTACCGTATCTTAGACATCACCACAAATCCCAAAGCATTGGAGGGAAAGACAAGATAATTGTATGCTAGATCGTAGTAGTTCGACTCCTGCCATCAATGGTGATGATGTGGATCCTTCCTACATGACATAATATTGTGGTTACTCCTATGCCTATGTGGTATGCCCACCAACCGTTGTAGTTACCCCAGAAAAAAATGAAGGAAACGCCTGCTCCAACTCCTACATCTACATCTCCTTATACTTCTATTATAAAGCTTTTTTCAATGGTGGTCCATATGTTTTTCGCTTATGTTTTTTTTATTTATATTATATATTCTTATATAAACTTAACAAATATTTTTTGTCTTAAATGAAAAATAGCGGAAACGAACTGGTGGTATGGGGAAAATAGTTGCAAAGTTGTCAGAGGAGGAGTGATAACCCTTGAAAAAATGGGTAAGTTCGATGAGAAACCGAAGAAACTTTAAAATTTAGATGCGAAGGAGTTGTTTGATAAAAAGAAGAAGTGGGTCACGAAGAATCCTAGACGGGAGTGATTGAAGATGTTGTGCTTTATGGTTGTTTGCTTTAAAATCGTTACCTTTTGAACAATGCGGAACGTATTAATTTTGGGTCGCCGTAAAACTATGTATGTTTGGTTTAAATTTGGTTTATGGTTGTTTTCTTTTGAACAATTTAAAACATGTTAATAACATATGATATCGAATGATTTTGTTTTTAAGAATCCATATTTAGTCGGTATAGTTTGCTTAATAGTGGTCTACATTTAGATATAAGTCGGCATAGATCGTTAAACTTCAAACAATACCAACTTTAATATAACAAATCACAATGTCCGCGAATAAACAAAGTTTATATGTACTTTTGGATATGAACCGACGTAGTTTTTTATTAACTCAAACAATGCCGAATTTGGAGTTGGGATTGTGGTTATAACAACTTACAGTGCCGGATATAAAAAAAATTGTTTACTTTTGGACATGAATCGGCATAGTTTGTTTAAACTCAAGCAATGCCGATTTTGGAATCGATATTGTGGTTATAACAACAACTTACAATGTCGATGGATATAAAAAGTTTATGTCTACTTTTACTTGTATGTCAATATTAATTGTTGGAGTCGGCATTGTGGTTATAACAACTTACAACTGATGTTAAAAGTTTCTGCCTACCTTTACTTGTATATCGGCATAAATAGTTCAACTTGAATCAATGCAGACTCTGAAGTTGGCATTGCACTTATAAAAACTCACCATGCAAAAGTCTTCTTTTAAAGAACTTGCACAAAAACCATAGAATGTTCTTTTTTCGTTCATTAATTAATAAGATTACGGAATACAAAAAATATCAATGAATCTCATTTGTTAGTAATCTAATATATCCCAGAGAAAAACGCTTAACATATCGATTATAATCGTAGTAGAGGAAGGATCGGCGATTACATGTCTCCCACAAGCTTAGAGCATATCTCTTCTAAATGGAAAAGTTTGTTCGCAATTATAATGTTATCTATAATTTTCATACCGGGGAGGAAAGCGAATTGATTTGGGGAGATTAATCTATTGAGGAGAGGTTTAATTCTATTGAAAAGGATTTTTGAAATGGGTTTGTAGACCGTGTTACTTAGGTTGATGGGACTGAAGTCTGAAAGGGTTTAAGGAGTAGAGATTTTTAGGATTACAGTTAAAAAAAGTTTTATTGAATTCAGGATTTAAAAGACATATCCGTAAAAATTCCTGGACGGTAGAGATTACATCTGGTCCTAAGATATCCAAGTTTTCTTTAAAGAAGTCGGTTGAAAACCATCTGGGCTCGGGGCTCCCCAAGGATTCATATTCGAGAAGGTAAGCCAAATTTCTTCCTTTGATGGAATCTTGATAAGGGAAAGGTTTTCTTCATTAGAAATACAAGGATCTATTAAATCAGCTAAAGAGAAATTATATTATAAAATTTGGAAAGTGCCTAACTGCGAAAAGTGATTGAATAAAAGACAATTGATCTAATCTCAGTCAGATAACTACAGACCAGAAGGCTCACAGAGGGAATGAATGACATTAAATTTTTTCCTATTAAAAAAAGTTGCATAGAAGTATTATGTGTTTTGATAGAATTCCTTAAAAAATTTATCATGAGATAATTTGGTGGTAATAATCATTTTTAATTTGGTACCATTTTTCCAGTTACTCTCGAAATTTTTTGAGTTTCCCTAAATTAATTGAATAGTTAAATTTATAAAGATTTTTTGTTTTATTATTAAGAGTTATAATATTTAATGGATATTGCCAAAACCATTAAAGTTCCAATGGGCAAGGTCCAAGGAGGCTTCCGGAGTTTCAAGGGGAGTTTCAATTCTGATGCTGGATTCGAATGTAGGTTCCAAGATGCTAAGAGGAGTGAAGCTAGAGAGGGTGAGAGAGCCAGAATATAAGGCGTCTTAACGGTTTTTGTAATAAAAAAAATCTGGGTTACACAAAAAGAAAAAGAGTGTGATTAAGCCAGTTCTCAGTAAATATCGTACCTTAGATTTTCGGTAAGTGTCATAATTTCATAATTTCATCGTTACTGGTTTATTAGAGTAGCCTTAGTTTATGGACTTCTTCCATGGCATGGTGCCAAAATAAATTGATGGACAAGAATACATTACTACGGAGGACTTTTTCTTCCATGGTGTGTTGTGCTACTCGGAAGTAATATAACATAGCCATCGGGAGAAAGCTAGAGGAACTTTATTTTGTGAACAAAGACTACTATTATCTTTATTTTATTGGTTGAATAATCCATAGTTTAGATTTTATGGGTTTAGAAGACAAGTAAACATAGATATTGTTCTAATACCTAAAGATTCTAAAGATACACTTCTAAAATCCAATTTGGATATTCTACTCAAGTTTTTGTGGATAAATATAATTAGACTGACTAATATACCCCTTAAATGACTGTTTTTAAGTCTTTTTTCTTGTTTGTTTAACGAGTTGGTCCCGTTCATGTCGGAGCTTCAATTCCAATCGGTGATGTTCTGCAAATACCAATTTATTGTTGTAACACTTTTCATTTGATGATGCATGATGGTACACAAGTTGGACCAATCATTGGGGTTTCTTTTAAGCAAACAGAGAATGAACTTCAAGCATTAATGCACAGGTCTACCTCAACAAATCAGAAGGAATCGGGAGAGTTTTAGCCGGAATTTCCAGGGAGGATTTTTCTTAAAGAATTCTTGCTCATGTGGTGTATAAAAAGGTTTGGTTGAGTCACAAAAGAGGTTAGGAAGGTTGGGTTGAGCTCAGGAAGCTAAAAAGAGCGAAAAAAATCAATTCAGAATTTTTTTTGTTGCTGCTGCTGAAGAAGACGGGAAGAACAGAGAAAAGACAATGGTTTCTTCAACCCATCAACAACGTTTATCTTCAGCTACAACGGTTTCTTCAACCAGCTAGCAACGTTTATCTTCATCTTTGCAACGTTTATCTTCAGCTTTGCAATGTTTATCTTCAGCTGTGACAGTTTTTTAACCCAATCAACAACGTTTATCTTCAGCTTTATTGCAAGAGTTAATTTGTAACACCAGAAAAACGTTGCAGATTTCCTGTTTTATTATTTTTAGCTTTTTTTCTTCTTCTCAAGCACTTTTGAGCCATGTACCAATTTTTTGAGAGTGTTTTGAGCATGATACTAGTATAAACATGGATGAAAACAAATTCAGTTAGGATGCAACCAGATTCATCATTGTTATTTTCGAATATTTTTTTTCAATTTTATTTTAAACCAGAATGCAACCAGTTTCATCCTAGCTATTATTCAGATATTTTTATTTTCTTAGTTTAAAACAGGATGCATCCAGTTTCATCCAAGCTATTTTCTGAATAAATTTTTTTATTTTATTTTAATTCAGGATACAACCAGTTTCATCCTAGCTATTTTCTTTCGAAAAAAAACTTTCGAATTTACTATCAACAATGGATCTTCTTTTGAAGAGAATTTAAAATCCTTTCCAAAAATATAAGTTTTATTAAAATCGGATATATATTTTGAGAGTTATGAATGTTTTTGTGATTTTTCTTAAAATTGGAAAGAAAAATGATAAAAAAATAAATAATTATAAAAATAAGTGAAAAAATTATCTTGTATTTTTTATTTCAATTTCACTCATCACTAATTTTTACAAGTCCACCAGAATCATATTCAAAAATTTAATTTTTCATCACTCACACAACAATTTTCATCGCTCACACAACAACGTTTAACCTTGGAAAGTATTTTTTTTTTATCGAAACCTTCGAAAGTATTTTCGTTGTAAACTTTCTTTTCTCGTGCAAATAGTTGATGAATGAAATGTACTCCATATTAGCGTCCTTTGATGTATCAGTGGTCCACCTTTTTAGTCACAAAAACACTTCAATTTTGATATGATTTGTCCTCTTCACCACAAAGTTTACAAAGAGAAAGATAGAGCTGCTACATCAAGTTGACATTATATAGGCTCCATGTCCTAGTTTTATCACATGTAATTTCGAGTTGTTCATCTATAATTTAAACTGTTTTCTGACTTTTCCCTTTTTTTTCTCTTTTTTGAGAAATATTGATTTATTCTTTTCATAAAGCGGTACACAAATTTAAAGATACTCGATCCACTTTATTAGAAAAATCACTTTGTAGGTACTCAAATCACCATAACTTTTAGGGTTTATAATGACAATAATTTCATATGTAATTAACCATTACTAAACAACAAAATCCTTTTGTGATATCAAATCAAAAACATGGTTTAGTCCCATAAGAAATCATCATTTTATGAAAAATAATTCACCAAGGGATATGAGCTGTCGGATATTTCAATTTAGTCTCAATCCAAAGTCATTTCGGTTATATTATTTTTTGGATAGGTAGGTACACTTTTGTTACTAGTTGTTTTCCTTCCATTAATCAAGGGCTATGTCCATCAATATCAATCATTTCTAAGGCTACAATCAAATTTAGATTTGTATTAATATAATTATGATTACTAAAAATCTAGTATTTTTGGATCACAACCAAATAAATTTGAATCATATAAAAATTTATTATCTTATCATAAAATCAACTCATATTAACATTTAGAAGATGATAATCAATCAAAAACAAGTAAAAAATTGACTCAAGCATTTAACGTGGTTCAACAATCAAATTGTCTATATCCACGGGTAAAAAAGATTTGTATTACTTTTATTCTTCATCATCAAAGTTACAAGAAAATTGATATGCCATAAAATCATAATCATGCTAATCAAAGAATAACTGAACTAAAAATTTACACAAGTCTCATACCTAAACTC
>JAJJMC010005141.1:2918963-2939912 GCA_023531435.1 Papaver californicum
CTCAAAAGGTTTTGTTTCAGTGTTTCTCGTCCCATCGTAACTCGTTATTTCTCCAATAGTTTTTAGACACGCATAGCTTGGAATTTATTCCGTAACAATAATTTTGCTTAGCCATATTGTTATTTAGTCAAAATAATAAGAACCCAATTCATAAATTTGGTATTGGTTATAGATTTCAATGAAAATAAAATATTACTATATTAAAAGACGGAAAGTATAAACAAAAGAGCATGGATGTTGCTTTTTTTACAGGACACCACCAAAATCTTTAGATAGGTGGACCCACCTTTGGTGGGCCATCTGACTACATACACCAATCGCAAATGAACATGATACGCAATGAAGGTTGTGTAACTCAAGACAATCAAAGATTGAGCAGAGAACTCCTAGTAATTTTTATTTTTTTTATATCGAGAAGAAAAACAAAAAACAGCAAAATAACTTAAAAGAAAAAAACAAGAAAAAACTAATGCTCAAAGAATTAAGCAAGACAAAAAGAAGGTGCTGGAGAAGTCCACCACAGATTAACCTCACGACTCGTAGTAAATGTTTGTTGCAAGGAAACTAATCAGGTAGCCTTTGCATTGGCAAAACATTCTAATACCAATACAACCTGCGATTTCACTAGTTATCCCCTTTTAGTTTCATTTTTAAGATTCTAAGAGCGTCCACAGTCGTTGGACCAAATGACAGACCAAACTATATTTGGTCGTTGGTCCGTCAAAAACCAAGCACAGTGGGACGACTATAAATACTTTTTGGTCCAGTTTCTCCATTGTTCACAATCAAAAATGGTTTGAGTTCTGGACCAAATGAAGTATAGTCGAGCGTGCATCCAGAGTTACGTCTCGTTCTAGACGTGCAGTCAGGTCTCCGTCTGGTGGCAGGCGTGCATCTAGAGTTACTTTCATTATACGGGCGTTAACCAAAGTTACGCCTGATGAAGCGTTACAGTAAGACCACGCCCAGTGTCAGGCGTTAACCAAATCAACGTCCCAATGAAGCGTGAAGCTAGAGATCCGCCTAAGTGCGGGCATAATGCTAAGGCTCTGCCCACTGCAAGCGTGCATATGATGCTCCGCCTGGTTTCTAACCTCCTTCTAAGCGTGGCCGTGATTTTGGTGGAGAGGTGAGAGCCAAAATCACCATGATTTGAATTGAACAGAGAAGAAATGGGTTGCAGTATGGTTTTGGTGGAGAGGTGAGAGCCAAGCTTTCTGCCATCGGAAAAACAGGGAAAAGAGGTAGAGTCATGGCTGGATTGGTCTATGTAGAAAATAAAAAGAACAAGAACCCAAAAGATGTGTCTTGTGGTTCGAGAGAGAGATTTGGTTGTGTTTTGTTGAGAAAATCAGGTCGAGAATAGAAGTAGGATAGAGGAAAAACAAAGAAATAAAATTGAAGAGGCTGATATGTTGCTGTGAGCTGATTTGTTGGTTTGGAGAAATATAAAAGTTTGGCCTGTGAAGGTGGCTGATGTGAGATGAGTTTTAAATGTTGCTGCAAATGAAATAAATTAGGGACTCATGATATTTGCTATAAATACCAACTCTAAAACAGAAAGAGGGGACTGGAAAATTTTTAGAGAATTTGGCAAAAGAATAGGATCAGAGCAAAAAGTTAGGTATGAGTATTGTGTTAATTATAATCCTAATTCATTAATTCTTTGATAAATTTTACTTGATACAAATTGTATTTGATCCTTTTGTAACATACAATCATGAATAAAAATCATCCAAATCTTTTACCACCCGTGTTAAATCATTGTGTTGATTCATGTTTCAATTTCTTGTTCTAATTGATAACATGTTTCGTTTTCATGATATGAGATTTGATCTGACTATGTTTCTGACTCTGATGGTTGTGATCCAAATATTTAGATTTTTGGTAATCACAATAAATATGCAAATTGTGAATATTTGATGAATGCTTAGTGAACTTAGGTTATGGTTGAACGTTATCTTCTTGCTGGGAAGGAGCTTACAACTGTTATAAATACCAATAATTCTTGCCGGAGAACACCAACAGAAATGCACGCAAGTTGTTTCCTAAAATGCCCGAGTGGAAATTGTCGTGAATGAAGAAAAAATTGGAATATCCTGGTGAGTGAGCGTTCATCTACGGATCCGCCCGGTGCTTCAAGCGGTTGGCTAGCTGTACGCCCGTCTTTTTCCGCACACGATGCACTTGCACGTGTAGACAATGGATCGGGCGTATGGATATGAAAATGCTCCATCAGGAGTTCGTTTAAGAAAGCGCCCGTCTCTGGGGCGTGCGTGTAGGGGTGCGTCTATCATCAGGCGTGTATTTCGTTAACGCCTCCCATCAAGCGTTCAACCAATTTTCCGCCCCACACAAGCGTTTTCTTAGACGTACGCCCGTCTCAACAAACGTATACCCAGACGTGCGCCCAACTACAGGCGTTAGCTTAGACAACCGCCCGATCAATTTTACTCGTTAACCCGCTACGTTTGGGGCGGACCAAAGAGTAAATTTTTTACTCTTTAACCTTTGGGAATGGTCTGATGACTGTGAACGCTCTAAAGCTAAATAAACTGAAAGCTCAAAATATTAAGGGAAGGTAGTACCCTTTTTTGTTTTTCTTTTTTCTTTTGAAGCATAAATTAAAAATTAAAAAAAATAAAGGTTTGTTACACTGAAGTAAATTGTACCTCTAGCATCATTGAAGACAACAACGCTTAAGAAAGAAGCTTGATTTAGGGGCTCCCACATTTGTAGAGGGGCTCCTCATGTGAAGACAAAATATAGACATTTGAAGTAAAATTCAAAAACCCCTTATCCATGATATTTTCATAATGGCTAAAATACTCCTGATTAGTTAGTATTAGTAAAACTAATTTGCTAGTAGATTAAGCTAATCATAATTAATCTTAAATAATTTTATACTTAATCAAATCAAATAAAAAAAAAACTTTTTGGTTTGGTGGGAAGAAAAATTAGAGGAAATGAAAGAAAATTTTCTAGAGTTTTTTAAAAACCCTAGATTTTGATTCAATCAACCAGAGTAGTGAGGTATACCTCTAACTTAAACTCTTGGTCTTTTAATGGATCAAATTTGATGAAATTACGTTATACAAGATGAGTTTTTTTTATTCAGAGAATTTTACGGTTGAGTTTTCATGTCTAACCCAACCGTAAACACCATTTACGGTTGGGTGTTCTTCCCAACCCAACCGTAACCGCTTGTTTAGGGATGAAATACAAATTTTAACAGTTTTACAGTTGGGTTTTCGCATCAGACACAACCATAAATAATCTAAAAAATTTATTATCCAGGATGATTTACGGTTGGGATTTGACAATCAACCCAACCGTAAAAACAAATTTTAGTTTACAATTTCATCCAATTGTTTACGGTTGGCTTAGGCTTCCCAACCCAACCGTAAACCATCCTTTGGAACATTGAGTTTAAGGTAAAATTGGGGTTTAAAAAATCAAATTTTTAAACTTATTCAATCAGTTTAACTAGATTGAAGGTGAATTGGGTCATTCAAACAAACAAAAACCGAAAACAACACAAGTACTAGAATCCAATTTTGAATGATCCATGAATATATATGGTTGGGTTTTGGCTTAAAATCCAACCGTAAAACATCCTTTGAAGCATGAGTTTAAGGTCAAATTTGGGTTTAAAAATCAAATTTTTAAACTTATTCAATCATTTTAACTAGATTGAAGGTAAATTGGGTCATTCAAACAAACAAAAACCGAAAACAACACAAGTACTAGAATCCAATTTTGGATGATCCAGGAATATTTACGGTTGGGTTTTGGCTTAAAACCCAACCGTAAAATTGGTTTTCATATTTACAGTTGGGTTTTGGGTGAAAACCCAACTGTAAGTCTGACATGAAAAAAATGACAGTTTTACGGTTGGGTTTTCAGCCAAAACCCAACTGAAAAACTGTCATTTTTCCTATTTACAGTTTTACGGTTGGGTTTTCAACCAAAACCCAACCGTAAATATGACTTTTTTTTTTTTGTTTTTTGACTTGATTTTTCCTTTGCTTGGTTTTCAAATTGAAATTTTTGTAAATAAAACATGAGCTAGAAAAATTAAAGATAAAAACTTTCTCATACATTCTAACTTGTGTTATATAATGTATATAATACACTCACAAAAAAAAAACCCTTAGTTTGACGCAATTGTTATAATAAACATAGAGTTAGGGAGAAGGAGGAGGGATTGTCGATGAGTTTGACGAGCTCTTTTTTTGCTCTTAGGACAACGAGTATGAGGAGCAGCACCACCGCCACGAGTACGAGCACCAGCACGACCGCCACGAGTACGAGCACCATGTTGCACATCCTCGACTTCATCATGTGTCTCTTCATCACTAGGTTGTGGCTCTCTTCGGCTAGTAGTCGCATCTCTTATACCGGCTCTACTCCTCTTTAAATTTCTTGTCGTCTCATCTTCGTCAGCTTCATGAAGCTCAATTTTGGCTTGCAGGTTCTTCAATTGGTCAGACGTCGTCACATCAACTCTACTTAGGCATGGAGTGATAGACTCTGACAATGCAAGTGCTTTCTTTTTCACCTTATTTTTCTATTCACATATGAAAATAAAAGTTGGTTGAGTCTTTAGTAATAAATCTTAAAAACATTAATAACAAAAGTAATTTACGTACCAAATTGAAATATGCTTTCTTCCAAAAACCATCTTATGTGTTGTTTTCTTCACCCCTTTGAAGTATTTTCATAGTTTCTGGATCAATGTTAATGAAATTTGGATGACCAAAATGACGATACCAATCCAAGTAATCTTCTGCAGCCTCTTTTGTCCCCGGAGATGAAATTACCTCCTGCATTTGGATTTGGTAATCCGGTTGATAGCGGTTGTTCCAAACCGTGACCTAAGGCGTTGGGTTGTAGTTGAGCACGATGCTTGGGCCTTCGATCATCGAGCCATTCACACACAATTTAAAGGCTTCGTATGTTACCTTGGTTTGGACATAACCATATTGGCGGAGAGTTCGACGGGGGTTGCACATCACGAACCCAAACGGATGGTACAAAGACTTGTTGTAGCCTGCCACATCCCAGAATTGACGTAAATCTTCAACATATCCATCATCATCTATGTTAATCTTCACATAAGGATCAAAAACAACATCTTCAACGGTGAAAGCATCAATTTCACTTCTCATCTTTGCTATCTGCACTTCTTTATGCCTTGCCTGAGTACCGGTGAAGATGAATTTATTTCCTGTAGTTCCAGTACCATCACCACTCGACTTCGTTTTAGGAGTCAGGCTCGGAAAGTGATCATAGACCCATGCCTATGAAGATAATAAATATTAATATAAGATAATGTGCAAAAAAAAAAATCTGAATTTAAACATTGAAATTCCAACAATAAATTACCTGAAGAAAACCAGTATTCCCGGCAATCTCAGTTCCCATAACCCTCGAAGCTTTTCTAAGGTTGGAAAGTAGGTAAGCCAGGCTGGCAGTTCCCCATGAGTATTCATGCGTCTTCTGGGGATCATCCGTCAACCACTGTAGAAAGTGAGCGTTGACTCTGTTTCCTGAGTTATCAGCAAAGAAGATGGTGCTGAGCATATATAGCAGATACGCTCTGGCTGTTCGCATAGCTCTGGTTTCATCTATGACGACCCCATCCTTTTCCAACTGCCGGATTCCTCCAAACTTCTCCCTGAGACTAAGCAACAAGATCTTCTTGGTCATACCTAGACCTTTCTTCGTTGCTGCCCCCGGTTTATCTCCACAAGCCAATTTAAACCCTGATTCGGCTTCTCTCTTCTCCCATCCAAGTGTATCTTTGACAAGGACACAAAGATCACTCCATGACATGTTGTTGTAAAAATCTTCATACACAGATTTACCTTCAACTGGTAAGCCAAGAATTGACTGGACATCATCCGGCGTTATTGTCATCTCGCCGAATGAGAGATGAAACGTATCGGTTTCAGGCCAATAACGTTCCCTGAATGTTTTGCAGGTGACACTGTCATACTCCAAGATCAAATTGGTAATTTCGGGAGCTAACCCGGTACCATTTACGAGAACTTGGATGGCCATACATTCTTCAGCTAAGGGCCAATGTTGAGCCCTTTGACGAACCAATTTTTGATCGCCTGTGTATAATCCTACAAAGAATAAAAACAATTTTTTTAACTTGAATTTAAACAAACGGAAATTTAACAAAACAAGAGAAATTTTTAGATTAATACCCTCGTCTCAGCAACTTTGGCAGCCCATGAATGGGGATAACCAAATAATATAACAGACCTGTCTGGGGCCTCACCCCAAGGTCTTCCATTCCTCTTCTTAGGACACAACACGTCTTTGCCTTTGGGAATATGCTTCCCTTTCGGTTCTGGCTGCTTCTTTGGCTTTTTTTCCTTCAGTCTTGGTTCAGTAGAACCAACAACAGTTTCTTTACCTTTTCCTTGAGGGACAAATTGTTCTTTGTCCATCTCTTCTTCCTCACATTGTTGCTCTTGTGGTGGTTCTCTAATCACAAGAGCACCTCCACTGCACACATGTATATCTTCCAAGTCTTGGAAAATATTATATTCCTCTTGTGCAAGTTGAGGAGAACTACCACCCCCTACCTTAAAAGTCGTTTTATGGATCTTTCTCAAGCCTCTATTAGCTACCCCTAAATGAACTCCGTGGCGAGGGGTTGGAGTGTGAGAAATAGGTGTTAAATTATTACCCCTATTTTTTTATGTTTCCTACAACATACAAGCAATACAAGTTAGATAATTTCCAATCAATTCAACTCAAACAACTTCAATTTGAAAATTCAGAATTTTATACGGTTGGGTTTCACATATAGAACCCAACCGTAAATAATAAACATTACCTACCTAGGAGAATTTACGGTTGGGAATTGACACTCCAACCCAACCGTAAATAACCCTCACCAAAAAATTTAACTAACCAGAAGCATTTACGGTTGGGTTTTCTAATCGAACCCAACCGTAAATAATCCCCAACAATTTTTTTTACATACACAGAAATATTTACGGTTGGAAAAATGAATCCAACCCAACCGTAAAATTCAAGTAAAAAAATTTGTGCAAATTTTTTTACGGTTGGATTCAAAATCGAACCCAACCGTAAAATTTCATCTTCATCTCCTACCCTTTTATTTACGGTTGGGAAAATTAATCAAACCCAACCGTAAAATTCAAAAAAAAATTGGGCAAATATTTTTACGGTTGGGTTCAAAATCGAACCCAACCATAAAATTTCATCTTCATCTCCTACTCAAAACCCAACCGTAAAATGAAGAACAAACCAGTTACGGTTGGGTTTTCCAATCGAACCCAACCGTAAATTCTTCTGTAACCAAATTTTTTTAACAAAACCAACAATCAAACAAGAAAATCAATCACTTTTTGGTTCTAAAAATAACATGGGTTTTGTTCAATACCTTAGATACACCATTGTTGTTTCGGAGTATGATTTTGGTTGTCACCACCGATTTGTTCTTCAATCTCTTGATTAGGTTGAAAAGTTTTGATTTTGGTTGGCATCACTACTACCTTCTACACCTTTAGTATGATTCTTCATCACGATTTTTGGAGTTTAATCGACGAAGAATTTTTCGAATCGATGATTAATCGACGAAGAATTTTTCGAATCGATGATTAATCGACGAGGAATTTCAATGGAGAAGTTGAAATTGGAAAGGTTGGGTTACGGTTGGAAACTTTAAGTTTTGAGAGAGTTTTGAATTGGAATTGGAAAGGTTTTATTTTTGTTTAGGTTTTAATTGATTGAAGGACAAATTAGACTTTTCTATGTAATATGAACATTTAACATAGCCCCTAGGACATTCCTTAACGAATTTTTGGATCACCCTGCCTCATATTGGAGCCCCTCTACAAAAGTGGAAGCCCCTATATCAAGCTTCTTGAGAAAAGTGGGATCACTTGATCCCATATGGTTGTAGCAACACTCTGATATTAGCTAACAAATATCTTTGCTAGTTTTTTAGTTTATTATACTCTATATTATATGGTGCGTAGCCTTTATATCTGACGGTCGAAATTTTCATCCTACAACAAAGATTATATATCCGTCCGTTTAATTATAGATCTATGTGATATACATCCGTCCATTAAGATGTAACCAAAAAAAGAATTAGCCGGATAACATGGTTTCTTTGATTTTATGTGACGGGTTATTACTTCTTTGTGATTTTGTACAGATGTTATTGTTGCGACGTCCTGGTCGTGTCCAATTTGTGTCGGTTTAGCGTAGTAAATGATGTAGTGCGATAATGTTGACTATTACATCACATCAACCCATTATTTATTCACATGCATGAACTGTTTGTCTAATCCTTTCTCCTCCGTGTGATAATAAGAAGTCGAGTTTAATTCTATGAGACCAGTTATCTCACACCAACGAGTGTTTTGAACCCTTTCGCGGCCTTGCCTTTAAGAGCAAAGGCTGCTCTGTCCTTTTAAAATGCATGAGTCATTATTTAATTGATTATAAATTTTATTATATCATAGGGTAATTATTATTAAATGGAAATGATATATATAAAAAAATCAATTGAATAGGATCCAAAATTAATTTAAATATATAAAAGATCAAATAAATAAATTGGACGTAATCTAAAACCAATTAAGAATATACAAATTTAAAATTTTCTTTCAGATGACTAATAAAACACCATCTATTATTATTATTTTTTAAATAATATCAAACGGTAAAAAGTGTCGTTTGGAACTTATTTTTTTCATACGACAAACCGTTTACTGTTTTATGAGAACTTTCCACTATTGTTCGCTTGAATGAGGGTCAATTAAGTTTGAGGTAAAAGATGATTTCCCCTAACTATAATTATAGTAGGATCAAATTCGATAAAATCTTTTATTTTAAACTAGACACTCAAATCCCATAATATTTGCTCGAACTCGCTCAATTCCTTCGTCATGGGAATTTAATGTACAGGCTACCAACGTGTATAGGAAACACATGTCATGTTAGATAAATAAATGCTTCAACTTGACTCGTGTTGACTCTGAATTACATTTCATAGAAAAAAAAAACAAATTAAATTACATTTCGATCATCATTTGAAATATGAAAACAAAATTAACCTTAAAAAATTGCTCGCTACCTAATAGTGTTAGGTTTAAGCCTAGTCTGTCCGCCACAGATTGGGTTAGGAGGTAACCTACATTTGACAAAATTTACGTTTGGCACCGTAGCAAAATGCTATCAGCGCTACTAAGATGGTTGCTATCACTATCATGGATGGTAGAGGAACAGGTCTGAGACTGTCGAGGCGAACCACTTAACTAAGATCTGGCTGCCTAACTTTGGTCCCCCAAAATAGTTGGTTTCAGAAGGTTGGGAGTTGGGACTGAGAGAAGTAAAGAGTAAAACCAAAGAGTAAAAACTAAATTTTTTTGGTTATACTCCGCCTCCAACGCAACGGTGGGAGACTAAATTTTGATCAGGCAGAATCATAATTTACATTTGGCATTGGGCGCATATACAAGGATACGTTTGTTGGATGGGTACTGGATGTGCGTATGCTTAGAGGAACGCTTGGTTGGGACTGACGCTGGATGGACGTTCGGTGGGAGACACATCCAAGAACAACGCCCGATGGGTAGACGCACGCGTAATATCACGCCCAATTGACATGCGTACGTTTAGATGAACGCCTAATGGGGCGTTAGCTTATTGATGCGCCTGCTTACTTCTTCTGTGGGGAGTAAGGCTATGAATACGCCTGGTTAAAGGTTTGGTTTGTGCAAAATAAGTGTGTGCCTCATGCGGTGGGCGTTCAACCAGGCATACACCCGTGTTATCAAGCGGTATCCTATACTAACGCCTGGAGGAAAAACGTTCATCAAGTTCGACGTGTGAGTGAATAAGCGGTTGTGTAGGATTACACGTGTTATATCATCAGGCGGAGGCTTCAGTTCTTCTCTTCCACTTCGGGTACTTACCTTTGTTTTGGGGCCCCATCCAGTATGGTGTTCACGTTCCACTTCCGCCTCTTTTACAGAGTAAAGCGCCACATCTTTACTTGTTCCCTGAAATTGTTTCTGAATTGAGGTCCAAGTGCGCTCCGATATTGTAGGTATGGCTTCTTTCATTCCAACTAAGATGCGAGACCATAATTTTTCTTCTGATTGATCGGATCCAACACTAGAATCTTGATATATTGATAAATAAATTCTACACATCGTTACATCTTCAAATGTAGAAAAATTTGGACCTCGTGGTTTTGGTGCCATAATTCTAACTGGTTTGAAAGAAAAAATATAAAACTTATGGAATTTTTTCTTGTACACAAAAAATGAAATGGGTTAGTAGTAGATGAAATGCTCAAACAATTCATATATATAGGTAATACAAAAAGATAGTCGTTACAACAGTAAGAAATGTTAATTACACCACCGCCCCACACACACAGGCGTGCATTTAGTGAACGCCCACACCCAGGCGTTTGTTTAGTTAGCGCCTAATAGGGTGTAAATTTCGTCGACGCCGCAGCAAGCGCACGCGAAGTGTGCGCCCAGTGGGGCATGTGCTTATGTAAATGCCTACGTCGGGCGTACATTTTGTTAAAGCCTACGTCTGGCGTAATTTTTGTTAACGTCGAGCACCAAGCGCACGCGAAGTGTGTGCCCAGTGGGGTGTGCGCTTATGTGAATGCCTACACAGGCGTTATTTTGAGTTGTGTCTGATTTCCTGAGACGCACTGCTATCGTCACGACTGGAATGAGATGCACGTAAACTTCACGCCTGTCACGAAACACACTTCTACCTTCATGCTCCACCAAATTCGATTTTGGTCCAACTTTCGGATCACTTTTGATCTTAAACAATAAAAAATCTCGACTATAACCCAAATATACTCCCCGCTGTGATTGGTTTTGGGCCGATCAAAAATTATATTTGGGTTTAGTCCAAGTTTTACTCGCACCACTATAGATACTCTGAGCAATGAAATAACAGAAAAGTATGAGCAAAATTCCTAGGCTGCCAGTGCGTCACAATCCTAAATAGTTATCACATACTCATCCAGAAAAGAAATCACAGCAACTTCTACTTGATCGAGTAACGAAGGTTGGAGGTAGGGGTCCAAAATCAAATATGACTAAAACACTTCGAGACCCCTTAACTGGAGGATTGTGACATTCTATCGCGACCTTTCTCTACATTTAAATGGTTTCATTATTTTTTTTATTTTTTTTTGTGACAAACCCTTTTCCCTAAAAACAGGGAATCATACTATTATCCCCTTCTCGCTTTTGAGTATAAGATCTTCCATGATAGCTATCATTAGTATGCAACTTGATATGAAAACTAAAAAAAAGGAAGCATTTAAGTTTTGGTGTCCCTTGAATGCAGCTGATTTCTAAGCCCAATCTAGCTAGAAGGATCTGGAGACGCCGGTACTTGAATGAGCTGATTTTACTCGGGCGGTTCTCGTGCAAACATTGGTTATACACTATTTGGCCGGGGACGGCTTATGTTTTAGATACTGGATTTGGACCAAATGAGCCTCTGAATTATCAAGATATGGAAATGAGTAGAAATATCTTAATAATATGTGCCAATCTCCATCTATTGGGAAATACAGAATGAATTGAATTAGTAAGCTGGCAATTGAAATTCCAAGAATATGTACATGTACAATCCAATATAATAGGCTTTGTTAAACACCTAAATTAACTTGGAGACAAACATACTTTCCCACAAATCCCCGTAGAAATGCTGGCACAATTTTATATGTCACTTCTTCTTCTAATTTGACTACTTTTCGTGTCACTTTAATGTAAGGTATACGTCTGGACCCAACCCAATAATACCATTTGGCCAATAGGAAACCTTATTTTGACGCTTTGTAACGAAAAAATGACAAGGCTATGAAAACCTTCTTATGACGTTCAGATAAGGGCGAGCATGGGTGACCCAACCCAAAAATCCGATCCAGTTTATCTGTAATTTGACGGATGGATACCCAATCCATTAACGTATGAGTTGGATATGGGTTTATTTTAGATCTCTATTAAATATTAGATCGGTGTGGGTGTTTATTTAGAAATCCATTAAAGGTATCTTAGAATTATATACAGTATGAAGGTAAATTTAGTAATTAATACCTAGTGGTATATCTACTTCATATTATTAATCTATGAAAATTCTAGTTTTACACGTTGTTAGTAGAGAGGTGGAGAAAATTTAATTAAATCGTACGGATATTTATTTAAGGATGATTTAGGATGTAATAAATCATTAATTAAATAATATTTTTATTAGTTGTTCTTTTATTTTATTTAAATAGATTTTTAATATAAATCTACGGATTCAACCTATCCAACCCATCCACCCGTGGATGTTAGATCCGCGGATGATGGATCGGACGTAGATGAAAATCTAGCACCCACCATTTAGATGGACTGGATGTGGGTGGCACCAAATCTACAGATTTTACCCGTTGCTCACCCTACGTTTAAACTTGACTAGCACATAGACAAATTTTTACTACACGGACACATAATGAAGTCGGTGATATTTTTCGTTAAAATGTATATATTATGAATGTAATTTTTCAACAACACTTATAAATTTATGATAAATAACAAATTTGTGTAAGAATAAGCATATATACCATGAAATAAAACACACAAAAAAAATTTAGACGTTATTAATATAAAATATCAAAATAGTACGTGACGTATACCTATGATATCAACGATGTGTTTGACGCGGAGATGTGCACGTCCAAATATCAGACATGAGTCTGACATGGACAAATGACTATCTTAGAAGCATCCGTGCTACAGAGCTTAGGAGTGAGCATTTGGGATTGAATCTGCGGATCTGACCCAATCTAGCCCACCCATTTTTTTGCAGGTGGGTGTCCAACCTGTATACTAATCCACTGTATGTTCATCTTATTTCTCTAACATTTACTTCTATCACACTTTTATGACTAGAAAAACAAAGTGAAAACAAATAATAACTACATTTTAAATCTTTTAATAATAATAATAATTTGTTATGTTATTCTTGTGGTTACAAATTTTATTATTTATAAGTTTAATTGTTTTGTTGTTGGTAAAGTTAAGACGGTATGAATTTTATTATTTATAAATTTAATGTTTTGTTGTTGGTAAAATTAAGACTTAAGTATTCTTTTGTTACTTGATTTCCTTTTTCTATTTTTCTATTTCTTGATCGATAATTATTTTTTATGTATAACACTTAATATAATGGTATTGTTATGCAAGTGTTAAAGTTTTTTTAGACATGATTTTTTATATATATATATAGAAAAGCGGTGTTTGTTGTTAGGAGAATATACGTTTCGGTTTTTTGGAAATCATGTTTATGTGACAAACAAAAATACTAATAAAATACAAAGTTAAGATACTTATAGTATTTAGTTGATCGAGGCGAGTAATCTCTTTCCTTAAAGAAAATTCATCTCCTCATATGGTGCTCACAATTTTACGGCGTCGTCTCCCAAGATACAACGATCACGCCTTGTAGTAAGTAGCACTATAATACTACTCGGCCGACGAATGTCGACAATTATTGTGATCTTAAACACGACTTGACTCTAGACACTTTTGTTTTTCCAAAACCATTATGAAAATTCTTACCAATCTAAAACAAGATATGGGTATTTATAGAGTCAATAATGACTTTATAAGGTGTCTTTTCATCCATAGGTGATTCCCCATGTCTAATGGTGACTCTCCATAACATTTATTTACTAAGTGTCTTATGGATGAAAATACATGACCCTTAAACATATCTTAAGAATTTTAAATATCAAAATCAATTTTCACTTACACACAATATTTTGAACGAAAATTCCAACAATCCTCCATATGAGTGAAAATACTGACTCTACAGATTTAAAATTTTTAAGAGCACAAGTATAAAACATAATGCATCTGTAAATGGTAGCTTGTGGCTTTGAACCAAACCTAGTGAGAATTTACCGGATTTACTAGCTAATCAGTGAAGGCGATGTCTTGAACTGTTCAGTCGTTGATGTAAATCAATACAATAAATCTCACACATTATATTTTCTTATAATCGTCAAGTTCTCGATTATGTTCATTTAGTCCCTGAATGTTCTTGCTATTTCATGAGTGCTCTAGATTAACTTAGCTTTATTGTGATCATAGAAGCGGCCATACTTCTCACTCATATAGATCTCCTATATGAAAGTATCCTGCCATACTTTTCTTAGTTAGACTAAGCAATATGAATCATTAAGAGAAATTCTCAACATCTTACTTGACAGGAACACTATTTCATCATAAAACGAGAAAGAGCATTGCCTCTCACAATGTTTTCCGTGAGTATAAAATCACAACTTGGTTGTCCCTTTTGAAACTAGATAACCATGGGATCTCCAATCGCTAGGTTGGGTTTCCGCCGAAAATACTATTTTATTTCTAGGAAACAATCCCATTCCCCTCGATAATGGAATTATAGGCTCTCTCAAGAATTTGTATCCTTTGCCGACTTGATACAATTCTCAAACACTAGTTCTTTTAGATGTGCGCATTTGAGAGCAATTGCTTTACGATATTACGATGACCTAATATTTGTAGGAATGTACCATAATACCTTTTAGGCACCCTAACATTTTGATAAATTTATCACTATAACAATCTTGTTATATGATAACCACCCCCACAATTCTGCGCTACACTGGTTTGCTTATCAAAATAGGTGCTAAATAATATGGTACTATTTCCAACTTTGAAAACAAAACCAAATTCAAAATTGAATTGAATAATAGTAATAGATATGCGTTCCTGATCATGTATTAAGCCTAACTAGTACCTAGGCCAAGGCAGATGATTCTTATTGATTAAGATCGTATATTATCCACAACCGCGTACCAGTATCATGTTATGCCCATTTCACTTGCATAAGGGGCTATATAATAAACTATTCTCTTGTGACAAATACGTATAAGAGAGTGCCGCATGAAAGGCCTAACAAAAGTCTGGAATAACGACTTTAATTCCATCTATTAGCCTAAATTATAATCTGGGATTATCAATCTTATAATCCCGTTTACACTTTTATACCCACTGAAAGGTATGTATGTATCTCATGCAATACATGTTAGTTACTAGTACAATTAACAATAAATAAGAAAAAACATACTCTCTCCGTTTCAGGAAAAGAGTTACTTTCTCTTTAAAATTTTGTTCCAACAAAAGAGTTACTTTCATTTTCAATATAATAAACTTTCAAAACTACCATTATTATTTTAAGAAATGTTATTATTCTCATTATTATGTAGTATTAAACTTTTTGTTAGGGTAAATCTGGAAGTAAATTACAAAAGTTATTCTCTCTCATCTTGCCTTAATAATTGTTCAAATAGGAAAAGTAATTCTTTTCCTGAAACAGAGGGAGTATATTGTTTCATCATTGTATTTGAATCACCAAAGCCATCTTCTAATAATGGGAAAACTATTCTTATCCAAAACAATTATGGGTAAGGAGTATCTGTACATGATACTCCAGTCTTTGTACCTTTTAAATCTACATATGTTGATCAAACTCAAAACTAGTTCCAATCTCTTCTCCCATAATTTCATGATCATCATAAATGTCATGAAACCACCAGCACCTTTAAGAATTGATTTATCTATTCTCCAAGGGTCAACATCGAAATATTATTCATGTCAACCTTGCCATGCATGGACCTAAATCTAGAATTCCTGAGATTCAGTAAATCAAATCTAGAAATTCAGGGAGAAAGATTACATCCTTGGATACAAGTAGGGGAAATTCCTTAGGAAGATACGTATTAGGAAAGAGATTAGTTGGATTTGCTTAATTATCTAACAATGAAACTGCACTTACAAGGATAACATTACAAAATAATGATGTGGTCGTCTGCACGTCAAAATTATTCATGACTTTCTCACTACTTATGATTTATTATGAAGCAAGGGTAAGAAATGGTCGTTCACACGGGGAGGTGTTTGTTGTTATATGTATCCGATTACTTATATATAACACGTGAGGGGTTATTTCTTGGTTTCGTCCAGTCATTAATAACTTGATTATTTTTAGATAATAGTAGATAGAAACAACGCTCGTAGGAGGATTTTTCATATTCAATAAAAATAATTAAACTAATTAAGAAAGCTAAAAATCTTATAAAATAGTCAAAGAGTTGAGAATATTGGTTAATGTTTCGTTTTCATTCACAAACCGTGTTCTTGTACTAATAATTATCAAAATATATCTTGATCCCAAGAATATCCCACAAATTTCCCCAAGTCACCAACAAACACATTAAAAGATGCGAATATGAATTCTACCAAGAGAACAACCTAACGTGTAAAAACACTAATCAAGTGTAATTCCCAAGGAGCATTAAGATTCATGAAATTAGGCTAATCAATGTAATTGAACGTGGAAAACGCACTAATTCAATTTAACAAAGGTAATGATTCACTTGTGATTGCTAGGATATATCACTGCAATCAATAATCACAATTATGCTACTTGTATTCAAGGAGTATCACTTTTGCGTATAATAAACCCTAAATTAGCTTTAGATATGAATGTGAGTTCAATCAATTTACAACTTAACTAAACAAACAATCAATCAATGAGATATTTGTAGTGAATCATAATCGATAATATTGAGACAAAACTAATTTATTAAATCAAAAACCATGTTTGAAAATCCAACTATTCCTTAACCAACAATAAACTTAACTACTCATAATATTTGGAGTTTACGCAATTGAAGAAGAATTTTTTTTGCAAACCCTGGATGTGAGAAATCTTTCCCGCGCGATCCTACAGAAAAAAGTAGAAGAGGTGAGAAGAGAACTAGGTGAAAACCTAGATATCTCTACCTCTTGTTGAAATTGCTTTTCTCCCTTGTACAAACACTAGGAATAGAATCCCTTTTCTAAAACAAGTCCACTTCTCCAACCTCCAAATCCAAATCATACTCTAACGATCTTCACTCTCGTCCAAAGTTCTAAATCCATACAATAGTCCACCAAGCCCGTGTCACTTCTCCCTTGAGCCCACAAAAAATCCAGGTCCATCTATTTAATAAGCTTGTCAGTATTAGGAAACTGACTGCAAGCTACTTGCAAACCTTCACTGTCAAATTCATTGGGGCCTTTCATCAAACACTTCACCTACACTCTAGTTGGTGACGATAGTTCAGCCTTGTTGGTGATTCAGGCATCAAATACTCCTTCCCTGCAATCAATCAATACAACCTATTCTCAGACCCTCCATTTAATTCATCATTCAAATCGCTGATTTCAGTCTGCAGCTTCAAATATAAATGCAAACCCATGATTTCTTTACCATCTCAACCTCGTTCTCTGTCAAACACTGCCTTCATCAGCTTTTCCTTATTTCATCTCAACTATACCATGGCAACAGCTTCACTCGAGCCCTTATTTTTCTCACGATCTCAAGAAACCCACAAAAACCCATTTCAGACTCGAGCTAAAGACCCATCACCTAATTCTTCTTCCTGAGTCACCAGCAACTCAACAACGAACATTTCTTCTTCCATTCTTTTATGTTCCTCAACCATCAACAGACTGAAACTCGAATGGGTTAAGAGTTGAAATGTCCTATTTTCGGGGGTATGATTGGAAAAATGTCTCAGGTTTTTAAAGTTAGGAAAATGTCCCAATCTGTTAACTAGGCTGTTACACTCTATTAATTAGTCAATTTTACACACATGTGGTTTGTCACGTGTGGTAAAAAGTCCATTTTAGGTCTGGATTAGAAGATATTGTCACATACTGCCACGTGTCATAAAGATTGAAGAGTGTACACGCTGCCACGTGACACATAAAAAGGCTATTATCTGATTCTTACAACTAATTACAGTTGACGCGTGGCAGCAAAAATAGACACATAGCACAAGAAAATTGGACACGTGGCAGTAGTGTTACTTTTACTTGGCTTCTTAGAGCATCCACAATCACACGATTATACCCATCGATCAAAGATCAAAAAATTTGATCTTTGATCTGGGTAAAAAACAGCGGTGAATGATCAGGCGAGGTTATAGAGTACCGTTTGGGGGTAAGCGGAGTACCAGTATATCGCTTGGAAAGACGGACGAGATACTAACAGTTCGCCTGGTACAAGCGAGATTGTGGACTACCGCCTGCAAAACAAACTTACAGGCGAAATCCCAAAACCTCGCCCACATCCCAAGCGGTGTCTCAGTATGTCGCTTGTACAAGCGAAGTTGTAAAATCTCGTCTATGAATTGTGCGAAGAAACCGTGTGAAAAATGATCCGGGCGAGATGCTGGAGTACCGCTTGCATATAGGAGGGAGACTAGAGTTTCGCCTAGTGAGCGTGCGACGCATGTGTGTGTGGAAATAGACGGGCGAGATGCCAGATTCCCGCTCTGATGTAGGCGAGATCCCTAGCTCTCGCCTGTCTATTTCACCGTTTTAAACCCTATTTTTTTAGTTTCTTCTACACCTCGCCCTCCTGTTGCCTTCATGTTCTCCTAGATGAAACCCTCCCACACCCCCATTTTTCCAACACATCAATCATTGGACGAGAACCCAAAGCTTCGTTTCTCATTTTCATACTTAGCTCAAACTTATTCCAAGCGAAATCAAGGTATATCTTCTACAAACCAAAATTGAATTTACTTGTTTTAATTTGATATGCAATTTAGATGATTTTGTGGTTAAATTGGTTGTATATGTTGTTTAATTAATCATGTAATTACCATATTATAAACCGATTATTGAATTGTAAATTTTGTGTTCTAAACTTATGAAATTGGGAATTTATTTAGGGTTTATGTGGATATTATCAATTAGGTTTCAAAATTTGTTCCCTTTGTTAAATTGAACATACAATACGAAATTGTTGTAGTTTAATTTTAGTGGGTTTGTGTTTAATTTTTGATTGAATATAGTATGTTGTGTAGAAATCAAAGGAATTAATTTTGATTTAATTTTGAAAATAATGTGTATGGATATATTTGAAATTGTGTATTTTGTCATAGGGTTTATGATAAATATTATAAATTGGGTATATTCTTATTGATGATTACTTGTTGTTGCCTGTATATAATTTATTAATTGGTTGTTTAAATTTAATTATGTTGTGGTTAAATTGTCGATATGTATCGAATTGTATTTTATGTAGATTCTGAAGATGAATTTCGATGATATGTATCGAATAGTTAAAGTGCCAGGATATCCACATGGGTTGAGTCAGCTCATCAGGATAGAACCTGAAGATGGTGGAGTAGTTGATCCAACAAGGGGGGTTGATTTGGGGGAAATGGTAGTTCAACCATCAGTGGTTGACAAATGTCAGCTATAAAGGATAGAACCGATTTGTTGGTTAGGAGACTGACTCGCTCGATTGAGTCTAGGGAGGTGATGAGCATAGAAGAACAACAAAGAGTTCGAATAGTGCTACAAGAGATAACAACCCTTTGTTCTGGTGAAAATTAAAATCGCTAGAACAAACTGAATTTGCTAGTTATGGTGTTGAACTTTATGGTGTGTCCCTTTATCTTTCAAAGTGTTGAACTTTATGGTATTGAACCTTTTTAGTTCTTTTAATTTATTTATGAATATTAACTTCTACGGATACCAAATGTAGTTGGCAAGTTATTTATCAATTCATCTCAATGCCTTGTCAAGTAAAATAAAATATCTCTGACAAATTGAGTAGAAAATCTTTGAATTATTAACTAGTCGTTGTATTGTCAATTCAGTGTATAGTCATTTCATCGCAATGCCTTGTCAAGGGAAAGCAAAATATCTCTGACAAAGTTAAAATTCAATCTTTGAATTATTATGTAGTCAGTCTATTATCATTTCATCGCAATGCCTTGTCAAGGGAAAGCAAAATATCTCTAACAAAGTTAAATATTATTGGTTGAATGTAGTATGTTGTTTAGAAATTAAAGGAATTAATTTTGATTTAATTTAAAAACAAATGTGTATGGTAGTATTTGTAATTGGGTAATTTGAATGATATTGATTATAATTGGTGAGATTGTTGTATTTTGATAATGATGTATGTATTTTTCGAATGTTTGATGTATAATTCTTGGTACAAATGTGTATGGAAATAGACAATTACATACAAGTTTAGTTGGTGTTAAATTAATTTTAATTGTTTATGCATTGTGGTGATTTACTGAATATATTGACAATGTTCTATTATTTGTTTGGGCAGATGTCTAGCAATGTTGTTTCGAGATGGGTTGGTAGAAAGAAGAAAAGCAAAAAAAGCTAAAATCGCGGAGGATTCTGAATCTGAATCCATGGTCCCCGAGTCGGTAGATGTTCCGGGGTTGGAACACTATAACGTTGTCGAAGATACGGAGGAACACGTTTCGACAAATATTACATATTCCTCCGACGCCAACTTCAGGTTTGACCATCGTGGCTTTCTCAAATCAGTTATACAGATGTACAAGAAAATCACTAAGGAGTGTAATAGGGTCCAATATATAATAGAAAGGGGAGGTTGGGGCAGATTACTATCCCTACCTTTAGTAGATTCATCCCACGCTCTTATTGATTATATTGTCGAGTGGTTTTGGGAACATTTCACTTTTGTTTTGGAGAGCTTGGGTTCACTCCCCTCGATTGGGTTATGTTGACCGGGCTTAGTATCGGTGTCGGGAGATCTGTTCCTTATGAGCCAGCTAAGTACAAATTTGAGTATGTTCGTGACAATATCTTTCCTGAACTGAAAGATAATGCGTTATGCAAAAGAGAAGGTGTTCCCCAACAGTGGGTTTCGGATGCCATCACTCTCAAGTTTTTGACCACCTATTTTGATAAAGATACATTGCACGCGGCGAACGATGATAGTGTTCTTGCTGATAGAGTAGTGATGTGATTTTATATAGTGGTAAAAAGAGGTTCGATACTCGAACTT
>JAJJMC010005141.1:2959912-2986576 GCA_023531435.1 Papaver californicum
ACACCAAGACCAAAAAACATTTAATTTAAACTCATTTTTCCCCAACAGATGGCTCAGTAACGTTAATTGGCCGGGTAGAATTGTTAACAGTGTTAACAGCACCATTGAAAGTCTGGTTAAAAGAGGTAGAAACAGGTGCAGAAGAAGTTGGTGGTTGTGATACCTTTCTTTTAGCACCAACATCAGCTGCAGTAGAAGAGGATTGTGCAGTACTGCTACCCTTTTTTTTGGAACCAGCAGAAGAACTAGATGGTGCATTAGCAGGTGCTTTCCTTTTGGAACCAGATGGTGATGCAGTAGTATGTGCTTTATCTCTAGAACCAGATGGTGGTGCAGAAGTAGATAGTGCGGTAACAAACTTCTTCCTCATTTTCTTTGTTGGTGCAGCTTTCACTGTGAACTTATCACCATCAATATAGAGGACCACTAACAACATCATTGGCAGCGACCATGTCTTCATCATTAACCCCCAAATTATCCTCACCACAGTAATCATTCCCATTACCAACACCTTGTTTATCTCCAACACAGTCACAAATAAAATCTTTATAATCGGTTCTTTCAGTTTCCTCTTCATCTTCATGCTCACTAAGATTATATTGAAATTCAGGCCTATTATCAGGATGACATACATCTTCCTCTTCATTTACCAAATTAACTTGGTCTTCAGTTACTGTAGCATCTTCCTTTTGATGCACAAAATTCATTTTTGCTGGTCTAATCTCAATCTTGTGCTGCTTGTTACCATGTTTTTCCAATAATCTTGGACTCTTCCTAGTCTCTACTTTTTTGCTAACAATTTTCTTTTTGACATGACTTTCAACATTTGTCACACCACTAAATCCACTAACACCACCGGTATTATCAGGAAAACCCCAATCTACATCTCCAACAACAATACACACATGCAGTTCAACAATATTATATTCATCTACTTTCACCTTTTCCCAAAATGAAATAAACATTTTTTCACTCTCACAAATATCACCTGGGGTGCCATCATCATCATTAAATAGGTACAAATTGGATATAGGATCCATACCCTGTTCATCTACCAACCTACCCTTTATCATACCCATGAACATTGTTCCACTATTGCCAGCTTTACAATCAATCAAATAAAAGGATCTCTACTTTCCACCGCCATTTATGACATTAACACGGAAATCCCTATCCATACTACCCATCCTGAGAGATTTAAGGAAAAAAATAAACAAAAAAAACAGTACCCTACATATAAGATGCATTTTTATTTCATAAAAGAAAAATTAAAAACATTTTTCTATCTTCTATTCCATGCTTAACAACACCAATAACAAGAATATCATGGTATAAATTCTTATCTGAAAAATAAAAAAATATTACATGTATACCCACACAAGGTATATACACATAAATATACACATAAACTTTGACTACTTATATGCTTTCCTTTGCAGTCGAATCACATTTGCTTTGAAATCAACATATTCAGTAACATCATGCTTTGAAATAACGAAATTTTCTTACGAAATCAACATATGCTTTGCTATTTAACTACACTAAAATTGGGAACTGTTTTGCATTGAACTTGAATTATAGTTAAAAAAAAAATCAAATCAATTCATGTTGCTCCTGATTTGGACAAAAAACAAACTCTAATTTCAAATTCCCAATTTCAAAAACCCAGATGTTAGAAACCCTAATTTAGTGACTGAATCATATCGAACTTCAATTATAATCAACAATAATATACAACATATAATCCATGATTCGATTTTTACAAACACAAACAAAGGGTTTTGATTACTTACTTGTACTTGAAATGGCACGAAGAAGAAAAGATTGAATTGGTTACAAGGACACGTGCGGGACCACACATGCGATAAAGGTACAATTGTTGTAATGAGCACGTGTATAAAAATCAACGAGTCTTTTTTTCCTTATTTAATAATAAGGATAGAAATGACTTTCGTATCACATTGACCGGTAAAATGATTCTGGTTGACTACTAACTGGGTCTAACGGCCTAGTTAATAGATTGGAGCATTATCCTTAATTTTAAAAACCTGAGGTATTTTTCCGACCATACCTTCGAAATTAAGACATTTTAACTATTTTTTCAACTCGGAAACCATTCTAGCCATTCAATCCTATCATAGGTTCTTCGAAACTCACCATCTTCAATTGCAAGAACTACTACTCTTCCATGTTCTCTTCTTCCTGCTAGAAATTTTGAGCCACAACCCAACTTTCTTAACACCACCAGATACTCGTACTCAAACCCTAGAGCCATTGAATCTGCCAAATTCTAAATCCATTCATTCAACAATCTCATACCTAATCATTTCTCTCTTCTCGTTGTTTCTTCTCTATATTCTCGATCTCAATTTCAGAAGCACAAGACTCACATCTTTTAATCAACACAGATCCACCTCTTAGTTCTTCTCAGCGAAACCCAACTCAATCATCTCAATGGTTACTCGAACCACTTCTTGTTCTTGTTGTATTCATCACCACAACTTATCCTCATTCCTTGAACCATACTCACGAACCACGGCGAACTGGCGGTGGAGTCTTTCTCTCGGACCATCAACGACCAGAACTCTATTCATCTCTCGCCGATAATTCACCCTTGACCATTTGAGAGAAGAACTGAAATAGAGAGTGAGACTGTTATTTTCTTTGGCGACCTAGTTTTAGGTTTAGTTGGAGAAGGTGCCCCAAGTAGAATTTGTATCTTCCTTTAGCACTTCTCTAGATGGATGCCTCCTAGTAATTCACTGAATTGCTTTGTAAACTCGGTCGCCCTTTGGTAATTCTCTGTTTTTGACATAATTGAGCCTTGCTTTCTTGCTAGTTTTGTTCCCTTCAACACAGAATGACTCCGGACAATGCCTTGAGATGCTATTTCTCTTATTTTGTTTCATGTAACTCCAAAAGACTTATAAAATCTAAAACAAGCATAATATACACTAATACAAGAGAAATAACTAAAACAAGCATAAAAATTGATATTCAAGTTATGTAAATTATGCACTTACCAGATAACATTTAATAAAACACTAAATCTTATGTACTGATCATATGGTTATACAGTACCAACACACATTAAGGAGACAAAAGTTTCCCATTCACTATGGTTCCATATGATATATTGCGATTCCTACAATCCATTGTAACCGAGGGTAATATGGAATCCACAACCCCCATATTTAGAATGTATATTCAAGTTTCATTACAGAAAAACGGCCTTGAATTACTATCATAATGAGAATATTGCACAATCTGAATCAAGCTTTCAATTGAGCACACAACCGAGGGAAACTTCAAAATCCATGATCGTGCGGCAGTTAATAAAAAACATAACCCCTTGTTCCAACTTTCATGTTCATTTAGAATATCATGAAACCATTGTCTCACTCTTAAGGATTATGATAAATACATATTTTCTCTGTACTTTGATAGTTATTTCATGCAATTATTTGCTGGATTTCTTGTTAATTATTGTATATTATGTTTGTTTTTGTTTATTTATCTTTTAGTACGTGAAATCATCCAAAAAAAGTGAATTGACACTTAATTGTGCGATAAAAGAAATGCTACAAGTGAAGAAGGACCAAAGACCAGGTGGAACTTGTCCAAATCCAGGATTTCTTGTCGTCATCAAGTAGAGAGTGGAGAAATGAAGCAATCGGCGAAAGAATGAAGTCATTCCGATTTCGTATGAAGAAGTTATAGGCGAAAAGAGGAATTAAGCTTGTCGGTTTCCTGGAAGTGACAGGTCTACGGGAGTTTAATGAGTTCTATAAAGGCACCTTAGTTTCTACTAAGGGCTTCCAATATTTGAGATATGTTAAACGCACCAGCTTATCTGTTATGGGCACTTCGTCTTCCTCCTTTTAGTTTACAGCCAGAAAACATATCTTTCCGGCTAAAACCAAGTTAGGGTTCTTCACCAGACTTTGCTGTCTAGTGTTGGAGAAAATGAGTTTTAAACTAAATGGTTTTTATCTTGGATGCTCACTCATTTCCTTGAGTGAATGAAACTCTTTAGTTTAGTCCCACATTGGGTAATCTAGAGAAGGATGTCCACTATATAACTATTCTCATATGGATAGTATGTAAAACTAGAGGGTGGAATGGATGGGAAAATAATACATGGGCTAACTTATGTATTGGGCCTACGAATGTGAAAGACATCAACCATGTTCTATTATTTTTACCAAAACATTTTTACAAGAAATCCGAAACCCTAAAGGATTCTTTTTATGTTTATCTTGGGAAAACTTGATTTACAAGAAATCCGAAACCCTAAAGGTTTATTTTCTCCTATAAATACAAAACGTTTTCAGAGTTGAAATCCATCCCAGAAGCGGCGACTATCTTGTCTTCTTTTCACCATCTTCTCGCTTTGTTTTGCGCTTTTGAGTGTTTATTTCCCTTCCTTCCCTGTTGCTAAGTTCAAGAGTGGGTAGTTTGTATTGTGCTAATACAAGCTATATCGGGCAGTCTTATCCTGGACACATCTTCGCACGTTGGGGTTTAGCATTGCTCTTCTCGAGTATACCCGCGAACTAATGTGTTAAGGACAACTTGTTAAACCTGTGATTATGCCTTCGTAGTTGTCCGTGGTAGAGTTGTTTTCATTTCAGTTCTTTATATATATTATTCTGATACATCTAACGTTGTTGTTCATTGTTGCAAGATTCCAACAATCTTAACACATTACCTTTTATCTTATAACAATGGGAAAGAACGATGTTGAAAAACCACAGAAGTTCAACGGAAAGGATTTATGTTGTTTTTCCTGAGTTTTCATGATTTAGACACAATACTGGTTCATTTTGATGATTTGATGAATACTGAAGATACTACTGAAGATGATAAAACGTTTTACAAGAGGCAGAATTATCTGGATAAAAATAATATTATGAACTGTTTGGAAGATATAATGTATGATTTTTATAATGCTAAAGAAAATTTCAGTGCTTATGATTTGTGGACTGCGTTAGAAGCAAAGTACCAGGCAGAGACTGTTGGTAGCAAGAAATTTCTGGTAGCGAAGTTTATGGATTTCAAGATGACGAATGATAAGCATGTTGTTGCTCAATTCCTTGAACTTCAACAAATCATCAACGAGATTCTTGTTGAAGGTATGGTCATTGATGAGACTTTTCAAGTATTTGGGGTAATTGAGAAGTTACCATCTTCTTGGTAAGAGTACAAAAGAAAATTGAGGCATGAAATTGGTGAAATCAAAATGGTTGAGTTGGGAAAGAAGATTCAAGTTGAAGAAATGTTATGCACCAAAGACAAGAACGTTTCGTCTGCAAGAGATATGACAAATAAGGCTCATATGACTGAACACAAATCTGGAAAAGGTGATAACAACAAACGCAACCCTAAGCATGGTCCTCACAAAGGTATGTTTCATAAACCTGAATCTGGCATTACTAAGATCAAGGGTGCTTGCTATGTCTGTGGAAATCGTGGTCATATGGAAATTTACTGTAGAAAACGTAAGGACCATAATAAGAAGAATAATGCTAACTTGGTTGCTGAGAATAAGAACGAGTTTTCTGCTATGGTGTCTGAAGTTAATCTGGTGACAAATGTGAGGGACTGTTGGGTAGACTCTGGAGTTACCAAGCATGTATGTAGAAGACGAGACTTTTTCACCTCCTATCATAAGGTAGGGGAAGGCGAGAAACTCTATATCGGTAACTCATCTGCAGCAGAGGTTGCAGGAAAGGGAAAGGTCGGGCTGAAACTTACATCTGGCTAGACTTTCACATTGAATGAAGTTCTTCATGTTCCAGACATCTGCAAGAATCTTGTTTCTTGTTCTGTTTTAGATGATAAGGGTTTTAAAGTTGTAATTGAGTCTGGAAAAATTGTATTAACTAAGGGAAAAGAGTTTGTGGGTAAGGGTCATAAGACTGAGGGTCTATATAAGCTTAATGTAAAATATGATGAAATAAATATGAATTATTCTTCTGTTTATATGTGTGTGTCATTGAATGTTTGGCATGGTAGACTTGGTCATGTAAACTACAAATCAATGCATAAATTGGCTAGCGTAGACTGCATACCTAAATTTACTATTGAAAATGATCATAAGTGTGAGATTTGCGTAGAATCTAAGCATGCCAAGAAATCATTCAGTAAGAATGTCCAGAGAAATTCTAAACCCTTAGAATTAATCCATTCTGACCTAGTCGATATGAAGTCAGTTCAAACTAGAGGTGGTAATAAGTGGTTTGTCACTTTTATGGATGACTGTACAAGGTACGGTCATGTTTATTTGCTTAAAGGGAAGGACGATGCCTTAGAAGCCTTTAAGATATATAAACTCGAAGTTGAAAACCAATTGAATGCTACTATTAAAAATGTTAGGTCTGACTGTGGTGGTGAGTATGAAATTCCTGTAGGAGATTTCTGCGAAGAACATGGCATAATAGATGAGACAACAACCCCTTATTCACCTCAATCCAATGGTGTAGCTGAACGTAAGAACCGTACCCTTAAGGATATGATGAATGCCATGTTGATTAGTTCAGGACTACCTGCAAACTTGTGGGGGAGGCCATCCTCTCAGCTTGTTATATCCTGAATAAAGTACCCTTTAAAGGATCAGATAAAACTCCATATGAGTTATGGAAAGGTAGACAACCATCTTATGCTTACTTCAAAGTGTGGGGGTGTTTGGAAAAGGTGTCCATACCTCCTCCTAAGAGAACTAAGATAGGACCCAAAACTGTTGATTATGTCTTCATAGGGTATCCTGAGCATAGTAGTGCTTATAGGTTTATGGTTGTGAGTTCTAAAATATCTGACATTGGGTTGCATACTATTATGGAGTCTAGGGATGCAGAGTTCTTGAGAATATTTTTCCTTTGAAACTTGGTTCTCGAAAGAGATGTTTATATGAACCTCTAGATATGCCTTCAACCAGTCAGTCATTACCTTTAGAGGTAGATGCACCAGAATTTGAACCTAGAAGAGGTAAAAGGGTTAGAAATGAGAAAACCTATCCTGGTTGCATTACATACCTAGCCGATTCTGAGCCACAGACTTATAGAGAAGCCATGACTTCTTATGCAGCTCCATGGTGGAAAGAAGCCTCCATTAGTGAAATGGATTCTATCCAAAAAAACGGTACTTGGGAGATTGTAGACCTCCAGGGTGTAAGGCCATAGGTTGTAAATGGATCTTCAAGAGAAAACGTAATATAGATGGAACTGTTGATAAATACAAGGCTAGGTTGGTAGCTAAAGGCTACAAACAGAAAGAAGGTATTACTTCCATTAGGATGTTAATTGCTATAACCTCTGTCCATAACCTAGAGATACATCAAATGGATGTAAAGACAACGCTTTTAAATGGTGAATTAGATGAGGAAATTTACATGGAACAACCCGAGGGTTTCTAACGTTCCCACATATGGACGAAAATATTTTGGTGGGAAAACAAAGTCAATCTTGGTATTACTGCCTAGGTAAACCACATCGACCAGAGGATGGGTTTCTAACAACTGAACTTCTTTCTGGACATCAACAGGTTCAGGGAATCTAGCTCGAAGATGATCTTGTAAAATGGTAGAGGTGTATATGTCAAGTCCCAAGTTAGGGACCTTTCTAAGATATAAAGCACATGGAGAATGATAGTCACCCCCAAACTTAAAGTTTTTAGTGTCTCTAGATAGACTCATCACACTTTCCCTATTTTCTAGATCGTCCGGTTCCCGAAAATTATCAATTTCTTCTTCTAAATAATGATCAACTAGACATTCCTCTAATGTATCTTCTAATAAGGTATTTGGTAATGACTCCTGAACTAATGTTTCTATCATGTTTACCTCATCCATGCACGTGACACCTAACGCAAAAGGTTGCTTATTAATATGGAAAATATTCAGTTCAATAGTCATATTACCAAAAGATAAATTCATAATACCAGTTCGACAGTTAATGATCGCATTAGATGTAGCTAAAGACGGGCGACCTAATATCACAGGTATCTGATTCTCTGGGTCACGGAAAGGTTGAGTATCAAGGACAACAAAATCTACTGGATAAATAAACTTATCTACCTCAATAAGAACATCCTCTATGACACCACGGGGAATTTTCACAGACCTATCAGCTAATTGCAGTGTTATATGAGTAGGTTTCAACTCACCAAGTCCTAGCTGAAGGTACTCATGGTACAGAAGTAAGTTCACACTGCTCCTAAGTCAAGTAACGCTTTCTCAACACGGTACTTACCTATTGTTCAAGAAATGGTTGGGACCCTGGGTCTTTGTACTTAGGAGTTGTAGTATTCTGGAGAATTGAACTCACAAGACTAGCTAAAAAGGCTTTCTTTGGTATACTAAGCTTTCGCTTTCGCGTACAAATATCCTTAAGAAACTTGGAATAAGCAGGAATCTGCCTAATTGCATCTAATAGCGGAAGGTTTATCGTGACTTGCCTAAAAACCTTCAATATATCATTAAAGTTGGATTCCTCCCTAGTTGGTATTAGAAGATGTGGGAATGGGGCTTTGGGCATAAAATCGGATTCATCCGAAACCGTATTGGACTTTTTAGAGACTTTATCAGTCTCTTCAACTATAGGCTCAGAAGGGTGAACTACAGCATGTTCACTATTGGGCGAGGTTACCTCATTGTCTACTACTCTACCATTCCTAAGGATTCTAATTGAATTCACATGGTTAGTAGAACTCCTCTAGGGTTGGGTTGTGGTTGACTAGGGAACTTGCCTTTTTCTCTTAAAAACTCATTCAACTGACTAAACTGGTTTCTTAAATTATGGATAGCCTGTGAGTTATCTTGCACTATCTTCTTATTGTCTGCTAAATCTTGGTTGATTTTTTTCTGAAACTCATCAGAGTTACATGTTAGGAAAGCGAGAGACTCTTCTAAACTTATGATCCTTTTGTCTAAAGAGTTCTGAAATTGTGTCGGTCCAGAAGAATTCTTAGTATAACCAAAACCTGGTGGACCATGAGGGTTACTAGACTGACCTTAATTCTGGTCCTTAGACCAAGAAAAATTTGGATGGTTTCTCCAACCAGGGTTATAGCTTTTTGAATATGAATCAAACTTCTAACGGTTATCATATCTAGTGTTATTATAAAGAGCATGAACTTGCTCTTTAACAGTTTGTCCTTCCCAAAATGGCTTGGGCTCTATTCCTCGACTAGATTGACTTAATTCTAAGGCTTCTAATATTTTCACTATAAAGGCATATTTGGCATCTGATTCAAGACTTTCATCTACCCTATTGATATTACCTCTACTCAGAAGAGTTTTTCTAGGGGGTTCCTTACTACATTCCCATTGATGGTTCTTATCAGTAATCTCATACAAAAATTTCATCGCCTCAGTAACATCTTTACTATCAAAACTTCATGTACACAATGACTCAACTATGATGGTTGTTGGATAATCTGGCCCTTCATAAAGGATTTGGACCAGTCTTTGGTATTCTAAACCATGTTGGGGACATTGTGTTATTAATTCATTGAACCTTTCCACATAGGTGTACAAAGACTCTCCTTCGTATTGCCCAAATGTGGAAATATCTTGCCTAAGTTTTGATATCTTGTGCCTAGGGAAAAATTTAGATAAAAAGGCAGCAGTAAGTTGTTCATATGTCTTGATGGATTCAGATGGCAAACTATATAACCAAGATTTGGCCTTGTCTCTCAAGGAAAAGGGAAATAACCTAAGTTTCAAAGCTTCATCAGACATGTTATTTTCAGGGTACTACATATTTCTTCAAAATCCCTAATGTGAAAGTAAGGGTTTTCATTTTCTTTCCCTAAGAAGAGTGGGAGCATCTGTATGGTCCCAGGTTTCAACTCATAGTTGGCTTGAATTTCAGCCAACTTGATACATGATAGACGAGCAGTCCTAGTAGGATTCAACAAAGATTTCAAGGTTGGCATTTCTGACACAACCGGAAAATTAGGAATAACTTCCTCACTAAGAGACAAATTCTCAAAACTAAAGTTTCCAAATATAGGGCTCTCAAAAGAAGGGTTTCCTAAATTCTCACTTTCAGCGACAAAGTTTCTATTCTCGTCGCTGATCAAACGGCCAATAGAATCTCTTCTCCAGGCACGCTCAATGAGCATGCAATACCTCCTAATCAGAAGAGAATTCTAAACAAACACAAAGCAAGGTCGACTCAACCAAATCAAACCTATTGATTCTAGCAAACAAAAAGCATGATGGATCCACTTAGATTATTTTCTAGACCAGCTTCTATTCTTTCGAAAGGCAACTAGTTACAGTTTTAGCAAACCTCTTAGGATGATCCGAATTAGATTAATTCGAAGAGAAACAGGATAAGCTCTAAGGAGCTTTGATAACCCTGCCTCTTTGGCAACGTTTCCCTGGGTTACAAGGCGGCGCTAATCAACTTAAAATAATCTTTTAGAAACTTCGAGTTAGGCTAACAAAGCAACTAATACAATCCTTTTGAATGATTTTCCAATAAGCTCGATACCCTATCGGTCTTCTTTCTAGTCAAATTTTAAGGATTAGGTTCGCGTTAGGTAACGTGTTCCTAAGGCGGGAAGAAGGAAACGGTGATGAAATCTGATTCCTTATCTTGTACATTGACTCGTACACAAGTAGAACACGAGACCTTGCAGGGATTCTGTGAAGCAATTGTGTGTATGAACAACACTAGTAAGTGGACCTTGATCTAAGAGTCTAACTGCTAGGATTAACATATAAATTCACAGAATATAAAGCATTCTACCAAATTACACCCTAAGTGATCTAATACTAGGTGGTTAGGATGATACAATCTGGTAAGCGAGAACTTCCGTATCCAGTGATATAAATTTTTTTGGGGATAACATTGATCTAGTTGTTATGCTACGATTGGTGATAATCTATGATTAACAATGAGTAGAAGAATGTCTTGATTCAATGATTGTCTAGTAACGAAGAAGGATTCCTCGATCATATCTCTATCAACTGCTTACAACTTTACTCTTAATTGCTTTCTTATTTACTTATCTAAAATCCTATATCAAATCCCCTTGTGTGATATTTGACAACTTAAACACCTCGTTTCTCGTGGGAACGAACTTGACTTCCAATATATTATTCTTTAATTGAGTGGAAATAAGATCACTGATTTGATTGCACCCACGACGCGCATTAGGTAGCTATTTTTTTATAGTCTCATCATCTTTACGTTGCTACGACGAGAGTGTGAGACTGTCGCTGGTTGTATATTATGTTCTGGGTTGATCTTCTGATTTTCAGGATTTTAATATATGGAGATTCATTGTTTGTACATTCCAGTAAGTAGATTTTTATTTTGTGTCTTGTTTTTACATTCTCTTTACATTTGTTGTTTTTATTTTTGTTTGATTTTAATGTTTCTTGTTATTACTATCGTTTGATTGTTCTCCAGGGAATATTATTTTCATGCGTCAATCAGGTAAAATCTTCAAATCCCTTTTATTTGAATTACATTTGTCTCTCTTATTTATATTTATATTTATATTACATGTCATTCTAGGTTGCACAAGGAGAACAAGAATCTAGGGCTTGGAGTTGCGATTGATCATCACGATTTCTAGGGTTTGCTTTACTTTCTTTCTTGATTATTTTCCATGGATTTTGAGAAATCCATGATGAACTAAACTTTCCTTATTGGTTATAGATGTAGTCCTAAGTTGGAAAACATGTTTATTGATTTAAGTATTCATTCTCATATGTTCATAATCCCTTCAATATCACTTATATTCTACCATTTATAACGCCTTGTATGATGGATTGCTTGTTTGTTTAAGTCGCGAATTAGATGAGCATGCATTGACATTTATAGCTAAACTAGGGTGTGAGATCCGGAATTGTCGAAAGATCCTTGTTAGAAGTAGTATAACATAGTTGTTAATAACGGGATGTTACAATGCAATTATGTGTAAAAGCGTGACCTAGGTTAAATCCGAGTGGCTCTTGCGCCGGATTGCTTAGAATAACCTCAACTCACAAAGACCATTGCTTTTATTGGGTTAAACTTGAGTGGATCTTGCGCCAAGTTATTCGTTAAAAAGGATTCAAAGAGTGGCTCTTGCGCCTTTGATGATAATATGAGTTTTGCCGGAGTAAGCCTGCGATAGGATGCTTTAGGTTTATTGATATTGAGAGTGCATGAATGTTGAGTATGATTTGGTTGATAACATGTTGGAAGATGGAATATGAACTCTCTAACCAGTGTTCTTTATCTCTGATATTCGTTTTAATCAAAAAAATTTAGCATAATTTAGTTATAATCACAACCAAAACCCCCCAGTTTACATAAGTAATCGAAAGTAATTAACAATCACCTGCCTCTCTGTGGGAACGAACTTGTTCTTATTACTATACTATAATTTATATTAGTGAAGTGAGAACTTGAATTATTTTGCTTGTCTGACAACCGACCAACTATTCATGGTGACACTAGCCATTCTAGGTACGAAGATGGAAACATAGCTCTTATCTATAAGAATCGGTGTGTCCGGCTAAACGGTCTATTCATATCTCAATGCTTAACTCAGGTGTTAAAAATAACATGACAATCATTGAACAAGCATATCTCGGAATCATCATAACCATATCACTTTGTGTTTTTATTTTTGTAATTTTATGTTTCCCTAAGTGATTTGGTAGGGCCTAGTATTTCCTTGTTGTCTACGCTGGGATGAAGTAGAGTGTTTGAGATCAAGCCTTATTATTACATTTCATTTAGACCATTATTGTACTTTATTTTGACCAAAATTTTAAAAATTGAAAAACAAAATAATTTGTGGCATTAAGCAGATGGCAGGAGAGACATTGTATGAATGCTGGGAACGTTACAAGAGATTGGTCGCTAGCTTCCCACATCATCAATTCAGTGATTTATTGATCATCCAGTACTTCTATGAGGGTCTTCAAGCAAGTGACATAAATCTTCTCGATGCTGCAGGTGGTGGTGCATTAGTAAACAAAACAATAGCTCAAGCTAGAGAGTTAATTAAGAACATGGCAGCAAACTCTCAACAATTCTCAAGTCGTGGGTCAAAACCACTCGTCAAGAGGGTTAATGAGGTTACTTCTTCACCGCACTTAGAGCATGGAGTTGGTAATATGGTGAAGATGATGCAACAAATGGCAGCAGTGATCATTTTCTTTATGAAGAAGAAGCCGAACAGGTGAATGCAGTATTCCCAAATCAGCAGAGACAACGGTATGATCCTTATTCCAACACTTATAATCCAGGATGGAGAGATCATCCAAATTTCAATTATGCGAATAAGCAAGTTGAAGCTCCGAGGCCGGTTTTCAATCATCCGAATGGGTTACAATAGCAAGCACAACCTCCACAACAAGCTCAAAACTCAGAATCATCGGAGATGCTCTCCATGATGAAGAATATGACGGCGTTGATGCAGAAAAATCAGTAGACAACTGATAATGCAATCAGAGAATTACAAACGCAAGTGGGCACTATGGCAACTGAGATTAATCATCTGAAGGCACAGAATAGTGGGAAACTCCCTTCTCAACCTATCAATCCAAGAGAAAAATGTCAACGCCGTGACATTGAGAAGTGGTACACAAACTGTGCAACCAGAGGAAGCTGAGAAAAACAAAGATTCTAAGGGGACGGTTTTGGAGAAAGAGATTACTGACTCCTCCCAAACCGATGAGGTACCTAAAGAAAACTCTAAACCTCCTGTTTCTACTTATGTTCCTCCTTTACCTTTTCCTCGCAGGTTTGCTAACTCGAAAAAGGAAGAACAAGATAAGGATATCTTAGACATTTTCAAGAAGATTCATGTTAATATTCCACTCATAGATGCGATTAAACAAGTCCCCAAATATGCGAGAATTCTGAGGGACTTATGCACCAACAAACAAAGATTAACCGATAATGAGGTAATGAGAGTGGGGGAGAACGCTTGGGATATCTTGCAAAAGAAACTCCCACTCAAATGTAAAGATCCCAGTAGTTTTGATATTCCTATTGTTATTGGTAACACGACGTTTAATAAGGCTATGCTTGATTTAGGAGCATCAGTAAATGTTATGCATGCATCTATATATGAATCTCTTAATTTAGGACCTTTGAAAGAAACTGGAATTGTTTTACAACTAGATGATCGTTCTAATGTATACCCTAGAGGTATTGTTGAAGATGTGTTTGTGCGGGTTAATCAACTAGTCTTTCCAGCAGATTTCTGTGTACTGGAGATGACAGATGGATCAACTGATTCATCTATACCGTTGCTACTGGGACGTCCATTAATGCGAACGATGAGAACAAAAATTGACGTCTATAGTGGGACATTAACAATGGATTTGATGGAGAAATAATACGTTTCAACATTTATGAGGCGATACGATATCCTAGTGATGTCCATTCTTATTTCTTTATTGATGTTATTGACTCTTAGCTCAACAGATGTTTAATTTGGGGAATAATGATCCATTGGAGACTATTATCACAAGGAGTGTGGGTTTTAAAGATCTTACAGATCCAAGAACCGAGCTTAAATTAGGGGATGAATTTGAGGAAGCTATTTGTGAACTTAATTCGTTACAACAATACCCACCAATTCATGATATTTCATTTATCTCTTTACCATGCACTAATGAAAAATTATTGCCATCTGTCTTGCATGCGCCTAAACTAGAACTTAAGCTTCTTCCTGATCACCTAAAATACATGTATTTGGGTGATAATGAGGAGTTGCCGGTAATAGTTTCTAAAGAACTAACTGAATTGCAGGAACAAAGACTTCTTCGGGTGTTGAAGGAGTATAAAACGGCCATAGGATGGACAATTGTTGATATCAAGGGAATAAGCCCTTCTACGTGTATGCATAAAATACTACTTGAGGAGGGAACAAAGCCTACAAGGGAAGCTCAACGTCGTTTGAATCCTCCAATGATGGAAGTAGTAAAGAAAGAGATACTTAAGTTATTAGATGTGGTAGTTATCTACCCCATTTCTGATAGCAAGTGGGTGATCCCGGTACAAGTTGTACCAAAGAAGTCAGGCGTTACAGTGGTGTAGAATAAAGAAATGAACTTGTCCCAACTCGAGTGCAAACCGGTTGGAGAGTTTGTATTGATTATCGGAAGCTTAATGCAACCACTAGAAAGATCACTTTCCTTTACCTTTTATGGATCAGATGTTGGAAAGATTGTCAGGACACTCGTATTACTTTTTTCTTGATGGTTATTCAGGTTACAATCAAATTGCTATATCACCTGAGGATCAAGAGAAGACCACTTTTACTTGTCCTTTTGGAACATTTGCATGCAGGAGGATGCCTTTTGGTTTGTGTAACATGATAGACACATTTTTGTGTCTGATTTAATCGTAATTATTTATATTGTTGGTACTCGATTTTGTATTTATTATTGTTTTTATTGCTTTTTAGGTATTTTTGGAGAAATGTTAAAGGCACCCTCAACTTGGAATAAGGCGCCCAAACTTTGGTTAAGGGAAACCACACCCCAAATTTCAAATGAAAAAGTTGGCAGGAAAAAATTCTCATACTTCACGTGAACAGGAAACTCAAGCTTAATTTGGAAACTCTTTTTTTTATGGAAATATCCTAAAGTTAGGAAACTGAGTTGTTTGGGAAGGAATTAAAAAGAGAATGATATCGATTTCTTCTCTTAGTAGCGTCCTAGAATCGAAATCAATCGAAATCAGGAAAGAAAATTGCTTTTCACGGGAAGAATTTTGCCAAGAATTTAAGGAAGTTCTTACCCCTCCCACTACGGTAAGGGAGATTCGTGCTTTTCTTGGTCATGCAGGATTTTATCGCCGGTTTATCAAAGATTTTTCCAAGGTTGCATCACCATTGTGCCAGTTATTACAAAAAGACGTGGTTTTTAACTTTGATGAGAAGTGTTTGGCGGCATTCAATCGTTTGAAAGAACTTTTGATAACAACCCCTATCATTAAACCACCAGATTGGAGCAAGCCATTTGAGCTAATGTGTGATGCCAGTGACTATGCAATCGGTGCAGTTTTAGCCTAGCATACTGAAAAACTACCTTATGCCATTTATTATGCTTCCAGAATGTTGAATGAGGACCAACAAAACTACACGACCACGGAAAAGGAGTTGTTAGCAATCGTTTTTGAATTGAAGAAATTTCGTTCTTATTTACTTGGTACGAAAGTTGTTGTGTTTTCTGATCATGCAGCACTTAGGTACTACTTACAAAGAAGGAAGCGAAACCAAGGCTCATTCGATGGATACTACTCCTACAAGAGTTTGATCTCGAAATTAAAGACAAGAAAGGAATTGAGAGTACCGTTGTGGATCACTTGAGTCGTCTTACCGTAGACGAATTAGCTATCCCGTTATGTGAAAGCTTTCCATATGAGCAACTTTTTTTAGTTGCAGTTTCAGAACCATGGTATGCAGATATTGTGAATTATTTAGTGTCTAAACAAATCCCAAGAAATTTGTCTCGTGCTGAGAGAGACAAACTTAAAAAGATAGCGAATCAATATATATGGGATGATCCATACCTGTGGAAACATTGTTCAGACCAAATTATGCGAAGGTGCCTACCCGAATATGAATACAACTCTATCTTGTCTTTTTTCCATTCGTATGCTTGTGGAGGACACTTTGGGGCAAAGACAACTGCTTTGAAGGTACTTCAAAGTGGGTTCTATTGGCCCACTTTATTTAAAGATGGGTATGTATTTTACAAAACTTGTGATAGGTGTCAAAGAACGGGCAATCTAGGTGCTCGAAATCAAATGCCACAGAAGTTTATTATTTTCGTTGAAATTTTTGATGTATGGGGCATTGATTTTATGGGTTCTTTTGTTAATTATTTTGGTAAATTCTACATCTTACTTGTTGTTGATTATGTCTCGAAATGGGTGGAAGCTAAAGCCACCCCTAATAATGATTCTAAAGTGGTTACAGATTTTGTTAAAGAACATATTTTTGCAAGGTTTGGAACTCCAAGAGCCATAATCAGCGATGGGGGATCACACTTTCGAAACAAGTTCTTCCAGAGTTTGTTGAAGAAGTATAACATATCTCACAAGATTGCTACAGCATATCATCCACAAAAAAATGGGCAAGCAAAAGTATCTAATCGAGAGGTGAAGTCCATCTTAGAGAAAACAGTGAATCCATCAAGGAAGGATTGGATTTTACGTCTCAATGATGCATTATGTGCATACCGAACATCATACAAGACTCCTATTGGGATGTCCCCGTATAGACTTGTGTATGGTAAACCTTGTTATCTTCCTGTTGAAATCGAGCATATGGATTTTTGGGTTATTTAACAGTGCAACATGGAGATGGATAGGGCTGGTAAACAAAGGAAGCTTCAATTGAGTGAACTGGAAGAAATTCGTAATAATGCATATGAAAGTTCACGAATCTACAAGGAGAAAACAAAGGCTTTTCATGATAGTAAGATTTATAGAAAAAAGTTTATTGTTGGACAGAAAGTTCTCTTGTTTAATTCTCGCCTTCATTTATTTCCTGGAAAATTGAAGTCTCGTTGGATAGGACCCTTTGTTGTGTCTGACGTTTTTACTCATGGTGCAGTGGAGATTCGTAGCTTGTTAACATGGAAGGAGCTTAAAGTGAATGGGCATCGTTTGAAGCCCTATTATGAACCGTTTGAACCTGAGAGGGTTGAGATCAATTTAGTAGATGCACTCCCTCTGGAGGAGTAGCAAGGAATGCCAAGTCGGGTTGAAGACGTTAAACTAAGCGCTAAACGGGAGGCAACCCATTCGTTTTGTATTTTTATCTTTTTCTCTTGATTTTTTTTCATAACATGGTAGGATTTCCCATCTTGATTTTACATTGGAGGAATCAATTTACATTGAGGACAATGTAAAGTTTAAGTGTGGGGGAGTAATTAAGCATATAGAATTTTTAGTATTTGCTTTTGTAGGTAGAATTTTAAAACTTTTGTACATATTTGCATGAAAACGTTAAACTACTACGTTACATACGGAGTTATAACTGAAACAAGTGAACTTAGAAGTACTAGAGAACTATATTCGGAGTGCTTAGTTGTTGAGAGGCTAGAGATGATAAAAATGGACTCAAATTGTCGGTAGAGAATACAGTATTAGAAGAGTTGATCATTCAACACCCATGAGTGAGGCACCAAAATTTCAGTTGTCCGTTTAGAGTGTTTTATCTGCGCAAATTCCGGGTAGAATGATGAGCTACCTAACCTCCCACCAATTTCAGCACTACTTTTTGATCTCTTGAGTGCTATTTCTATCAATCACGAGGGTGTTATCAAAATTGCTAACTCTATCTTGTAGTCTTGTTTGCAGTTGGCACCATTCTCTCGACAACAACAGGTCCATAGAAACATATCATCATCAACAAGCGGAACATCAAAAATTTGAAAGAAAGTTGAAGACAATCAAGGTTTACAAGCAACCGTTCAAGAAAGAGCAAATATTTTATATAAATGCTGAAGACTTATGTACAAGAGCGAAAGAAATCAAAAGAGGTGAGTTAGTGAAGTTCATGATATCAAGGCAATACATGTTGTGAAGAATCAAGTGGTAAATTCTTTATCCCACAGCTGTAGTAATTTCATCATTTATTTTTCAGTCTATATTTTGAAGTCATTAAAAAAAAATGTTTATCATTGCTTTAGTGTATATCTATTTTTTAAATTCAATCAATAAGGCCGTTGGGAGGAAGAAATCTATAAAGAAGTTTCAAACAACAAGAAATTGAGGAAAAGAGTTACAAATTGTCAATGTTCTACGAAGTTCAAGAGTTCATCATCAACAGTTGAAGACCGAAGACGTTTCTATTGGATGTTGTGAGAGTGGTGCTGAATGTCGATCGGATGAGAAGGTAAGTAAGCATTCCTATCCTCGCATAATGGTTGATTTCCTTTATTAGAGGTCACTAGAAAAACAAAAAGGGGTTCTTTTTCGTCCCACGTTCTATGGGATAACATCTTCATATGATTCGGAAGGTTACCTTTCCTTCCCACCATTCAACGTGTGTAGGATTTCTATCTTCATTCCTTCCTGCATATGTGAGAACCATAAAGTGCGTCTTTCGAGTGTCAAATTCATCAAATTGAGTTCTACATGTGAAAAAGGGTCAAAGAAAAATTAAACTCATTCAAATCCTGTATTTCTTAATACCATTCTGAAGAGAACGAGAATACGAAGTGAATGCAAAAAGAATGATGTCATTCCGAGTTCGGACGAATAAGTTTTGGACAAAACTGTCGAGATGAAGAAAAGTGATCTACAACTCAAGAATCGGTATTGCTTATAGGAACTCAAGCAATACCAATTGTAACACGATTCAGGCAGAAAACTTATATTTTTGACACCTAGAATCGACATTGCTTATGGGAAATCGACAATGTCGACTGTACCAAGTTTTGGGACCGAGATTTTGAGTTATTTTGGTCCAAGAGTCAGCATTGCTCATGGGAATCGACTATGTTGACTGTGGAAAGTCTAAGGGGTCCATTTTGACGCGTTTTTGACTTCTAAGAGGAGGAAACCCGGTCCCGGGAGGATTCTAAGACCTAGATATCATGAAGTACTATAAAAGGAGACTCCCGAAATATTAAGAGAAGACGCTTTTACAACCTTTTACACAACTTTGCAAGTCTTGGAGGAGATCAACAACACAATAAGAAAAATCTAGGCTTTCGGAGCTGTTCCATTATCGTAACGATTTCTTATCTACTTTCTTATATGTATAACATGGATGATTCTACATCCATGATTATATAAAAACCTAATTGAGTGAGGATGAATTCTAAGTTCGAAACATGATTTGATTTAATATATGATTTTATTTTGAGTTCTTCATATGATTATCGTCTGTTTATACTACAAAGAATATTTATAGTTGATTGATAGATTGTTTAGGTGGCCAACTGAATTATTTGTTGATTTAATCTATTGCTAGTATTGATTTGTGAGATAAGTAATAGTCCATTGACTCGTACACAAGTAGAGAACACGAGACCTTGCAGGGATTCTGTGGAGCAATCGTGTGTATGAACAACACTAGTAAGTGGACCTTGATCTAAAAGTCTAACTACTAGGATTAACCTATAAATTCACAGAATATAAAGCATTCGACCAAATTACACCCTAAGTGATCTACTACTAGTGGTTAGGATGAATAGAATCTGGTAAGCGAGAACTTCCGTATCCAGTGATATTAATTTTTTTGGGGATAACACTGATCTAGTTGTCATGCTACGATTGGTGATAATCTATGATTAACGATGAGTAGATGAATGTACTGATTCAATATTGTCTAGTAACGAAGAAGAATTCCTCGATCATATCTCTATCAATTTCTTACAACTTTACTCTTAATTGCTTTCTTATTTACTTAGATAAAATCCTATAACAAATCCCCTTGTGTGACATTTGACAACTTAAACACCTCGTTTCTCGTGAGAAAGAACTTGACTTCCATTATATTATTCTTTAATTGAGTGGAAATAAGATCACTGATTTGATTGCACCAACGACATGCATCAGGTAGCTATTTTTTTTATAGTCTCATCATATTTACGTTGCTACAACGAGAGTGTGAGACTGTCGTTGGTTGTATATATTATGTTCTGGGTTGATCCTCTGATTTTCAGGATGTTAATATATGGAGATTCATTATTTGTACATTCCAGTAAGTAGATTTTTATTTTGTGTCTTGTTTTTACATTCTCTTTAGATTTTTTGTTTTCACTTTTGTTTTATTTCAGTGTTTCTTGTTATTACTATCGTTTGATTGTTCTCCAGGGAATATTATTTTCATGCGTCAATCAGGTAAAATCTTAAAATCCCTTTTATTTGAATTACATTTGTCTCTCTTATTTATATTTATATTACATGTCATTCTAGGTTGCACAGTATGAAACATTGAGGACAATGTTATATTAGGTTTGGGGTTAGAGTTTTTAAGAAAATTGATGCCAATAAGAAACTCCAAAATTTAGAAACTTGTCCACTATTGATAGATGCATTATTTTTATTATTTGCATATGCTAATTCATTGATTTCTTGTTAATTTTCATATAATTATGCTTTGATTTTGTTTGTTTATGAGTTTCTTAGGAGTTTTGAAGTGTATTCCACCAAAGAAGAAGAAAGGAGTTCATTACGACACGAAATGAACAAGGAAGTTAAGTTCTGCCAATGGAGAAGGGCCAAAGACCGAATTCAACTCATTCAAATCCAGGAGTTCTTAATACCATTTTTAAGAGAACGAGAAGATGAAGCCAACGCAAAAATAATGATGTCATTTGGAGTTCGTATGAGGAAGTTATGAGCAAAATAGCCGAAAAAAAATAATGAAACACTTACCATCACAATTGGGAGTTTACGAGGGAAAATAACCTACCAATTATAAGCAGTTTCGGGTACAGGAAAACTTCGTTTTTGAGCTCCAACAATCGGGAGCTTACAATGGAAAATAACCTACCGATTATGGCAAATTTTGGGTACAGGAAAGTCATATTTTGAGCCCTTACAATCGGTAGTTAAGGAGAGTGTTTTGCCTACCAACTGTGACTCGACGGGAGGCACTTCTAAGACACGTTTTTGACTTCCAAATCAAGGTATCATGGTCTCATTAGTACTCTAACACCTAGATATGACGAATACTATATAAGAAGACGTCCAAAACCCTAGAAAGGGATCTTGGACATTCTTGCAGACTTGAAAACACAAGGTTAACAAGAAGCTAGGGCTTGGAGTTGCGATTGATCATCACAATTTCTAGGGTTTGATTTACTTGCTTTCTTGATTATTTCCCATGGATTTTGAGAAATCCATGATGAACTAAACTTTTCTTATTGGTTATTGATGTAGTCCTAAGTTGGAAAACATGTTTATTAATTGAAGTATTCATTCTTATATGTTCATAATCTCTTCAATATCGCTTATGTTCTACCGTTTATAACGCCTTGTATGATGGATTGCTTGTTTGTTTAAGTCGCGAATTAGATGAGCATGCATTGACATTTATAGCTAAACTAGGGTTTGAGATCCTAAATTGTCGAAAGATCCTTGTTACAAGTAGTATAACATAGTTGTTAATAACGGGATGTTACCATGCAATTATGTGTAGAAGCGTGACCTAGGTTACATCCGAGTGGCTCTTGCGCCGGATTGCTTAGAATAACCTCAACTCACAAAGACCATTGCTTTTATTGGGTTAAACTTGAGTGGCTCTTGCGCCAAGTTATTCGTTGAAAAGGATTCAAAGAGTGGCTCTTGCGCCTTTGATGATAATAGGAGTTTTGCCGGAGTAAGCCTGCGATAGGATGCTTTAGGGTTATTGATATTGAGAGTGCATCAATGTTTAGTATGATTTGGTTGATAACATGTTGGAAGATGGAAGATGAACTCTCTAACCAGTGTTCTTTATCTCTGATATTCGTTTTAATCAATTTGTTTTAGCATAATTTAGTTATAATCACAACCAAAACCCCCCAGTTTACATAAGTAATCGAAAGTAATTAACAATCACCTTCTGTGGGAACGAACTTGTTCTTATTACTATCCTTTAATCTATATTAGTGAAGTAAGAACTTGAATTAATTTTGCTTGGATGACAACCGACCAACTATTCATGGTGACACTAACCATTCTAGGTACGCAGATGGAAACATAGCTCTTATCTATAAGAATCGGTGTGTCCAGCTAAATGGTCTATTCATATCTCAATGCTTAACTCAGGTGTTAGAAATAACATGATAATCATAGAACAAACATATCTCGGAATCATCATAACCATATCACTTTGTGTTTTTATTTTTGCAATTTTGTGTTTCTCTAAGTGATTTGGTAGGGCCTAGTATTGTCTTGTTGTCTCCGGTGGGATGAAGTAGAGTGTTTGAGATCAAGCCTCATTATTTATATTTTATTTTATAATATTATTGTACTTTATTTTAGTCCAAAATTTTAAGAATTAAAAAACAAAATAAATTTTATTTTATTATATTCATAAATAAATCAACGTTGGGCCCTTGTATATATACCATTTGAGTCGATATTAGTACTAGGATTAAGAAAAATGGGAGTGTATCTCAATCCATTAGGATTCATCCTAGCATTGACGTTCATATAGATATTCTGGGAAACATCGTTCACTTTAGTCAACATATGCACCCTTCATTATTTCCATATCCATTTTCTAATTTATCCATGTGTTTGAATTTTATTGGTTTCGATGAATGTGAATGTTGACAATATTTATCCAATTTTGGAAAGTTCAAAGATTATCTGAGTAGAGTTTTGTATTCTTATATGAATTTTAGTACGCTGAGAGCAAACTCGTGTACATCAATTATACTCATAAAGGGTAATGATTTTCATAACCAAAGAATTTAGTAGGTCAACTAAATAGCATGTTTAGTGTCTACCCTCAATCGTTCACATGTAGCTAAAAGTTTGAGTATAGGTTTCGTGGGTATACGACTTGTAAACCCTCACGAGACAAAACTCGTCCGCTAAGGCCACTTAGGGGTTTAAAGGCTTGTTACACATGCTAAGTTTAGTCGCGATTTCTGTGAAAGTGAGTTAGGATTTTATTTTATTTTTAGATTAGTTTTGCTCGATGACTAGAAAAATATAGGTTTGGAGGTATTTGATATGGGCATAATTTATACGTATCTATCGTTTAATTTATATTTACTAGCACTTGGGCTTATTTTTATAGGAGATATATCGAAAAACTGACGTTGTAATTAAATCGGCTAAATGGATTAAATTGGCAATAAGTCGATGGTGTGTAAGCTATGTGTAATTCACTGTAGCTTGCCATTTATGAGTAGTTGCACTACGAGTTCTCTTCTGGACAATTGTATACTGATGCTGCGTTCCACACTTATTTAAGTGTCAACAAAATCCACCTGACTTTGCATCTTCGAGCATACAGTAAACGGAGACTTTGGTTTAGTAGGTGGAGTGTAGCAGAATTGCTTATGACTATTTGGGTGGAGTGGAGGTCTAAAAGAGAAGTGAACGAGCTTTGTTTGAGTCTTGTGGCACTGGATGGTGAATGAAATAAGAATGGAATGCAAGTGAAGTTGTCAGACCGGAATCAGGAAGAAAGAAGAGTAGGTGTTGGGAGAATTTGTAAAGTGGGCAAGACTAGAGTTGGCCTGAATTTGTAAGCGTCGGAAAAGGAAAAAAATAGTGTGGACGTGGCATGGCAATCCGAAAGGAAAGTGGGGGCAGGCATTCTTTTGGAATTTCTGATAGCTTGTCTAGAAGACGTGGCAAAGTGTGAGCAGAGGAGGTGGTTTACTGATGAGGTGGAACAAAAAAAAGTAAAAAGAGAAGAAAGAGGAAATAGTGACGTGAGATTGAAGAGGGAAAGTGGTTGGTGGCTGGCGGGACAGTGCGAAGACAATAAGAATAGAGAAAGGAGTTGGTGATGTGATGCGGAAGAAGGGGGAGAAAGTATAAAAGAAAGTGGAGATAGAAAGAGAGGGTCGGACTTCTTCTGGGGGCGTTTTGGGCCGAAGTTCTTTTTAGGGTTCGTCTGTTGGTTTTGGAGGCGGAAAAGAACAGGGTTGGAAGAAGAGAAAGACGAAAAAGACGTTGTTGTGGAGGTTGGAGGACTACACCTGAAGAGAATACGGTTTGGTTTAATCATCTCTATTTTTTTTTATTTTTTTTATAGGTTTTAAGAAATCCATAATCATATCTTATAAACTTTATAGTTAAGATTTTATACATTTAGAATATTAGGCCAATAGAATTAAATTATTTAGCAATAGCCTATTATAAATTAAATATATTAGTTCTTAATATTTATTTATTGATTAAATGATAATATGAGTTGTTACTTTACTGATTTTGTACAACACAGTAACTTATGCGCATAATCAATAGGATCGTAAATATATTTGTCTACTTATTTAATATTTCATGCTTAGGTTAAATTCTTTGATGAGTATGCTTAGAATAGCCAGATATTATTTGTGAACCTATATTTAGTTTCGGATAACTTCTCACTAATACAATTTGATGGTGCATGCTTGGGTTTAGTCTTTGATATGCCATGCTTACGGTATCCCAGTGATATTTGTGACTCTATACGTATAATAGATGATGTCGATAGAACGGATAATAGACAAGTATTTAGAAGTTATGTTTCTTTTCAGTAATTAAATATAAATAGTGGTAGATACTATAAACCATGGTTACCGACTCTCTCTATAAATTTGTTTTATTAGTTTAGTTTAATTTTATTATTTCATTTTCAATTATAAAAATCCAAAGTCTTTTCTGATTATTTGTTAGAGATATTGATTACAGTATTGCTCCCGCTCTATGTGGGTTCGACCCATACTTGTCGTTGTCTACATTGTAGACGTCGTGCGATTACGGTTATTATATATAGGGTTTTCAAAATTCTATCATCAAAGAAAACCACTCTCTTATTGGCTATTTTGTTTTAAAATTATTACACTTCGTTTACACCCCACACTTTATTGTATCGGATTAACATCACCTACAGTGAATGGACAACACCTCAGACCGACGATCTATGTTTAATCGTTAGATAAACGCCTATAATTCAATTTTTCTTTGAAATATTGGACAAAAACAAAAAGACACTTTATTCGTGCAAACCATAAACATTCCTAAATTATATTTAATTTTTAATTATATTTATTTTCTTCTGAGGACTACAAAAAGGATTAAGTACAATTAACCTAAAATTTTAATGTATGCTCACCATTAAGGTGTACATTGGATTTTATGGCAACAACTGGATCGCTTTGATCACACACGACATGATACATAAATGGTTAGTTTGTTTGGTTCTTCGATACCTATAAAGAGATTAACTCATACCCTGTAAAAATATGAATGAAATTTTTAGTTGTCAATCAAAGAATGTGTACGTGCTAAAATACTGAATGACCGCACTTGCATCAGAAACCGTAGTGTGGCTATCATGCTTATGTTTGATGGGATAGAAGATGCGGAAAGTTACGCTAGCAATGTTACGCGTCAGCAATGTGCCGGTATACACGTTTGCTTTAGGCCTTGATAGGGTTGCACAGGAACCGACCCTAAAAACCGTATCCGTCCGCATCTGATAAAATCGCGGGTTTTTAAACCGAACCCGTCCGATATAGGTTAGATACGGTTTTAAAACTCAAAAACCCGATCACTACGGGTCGGTTTACGAGTTTAGTATAGCATCCGCCCGAACCCTCCCATATAACCCGATTAATTTGGATCATTGATTGAGATTAATAATTTTAATCCTAACCATCCATCTAAAGAAGATACCTAACTAAATTAAACCTAATCTTCATCTACTATTCTTCACGCCGCTCTCTCTATCACCATTTCCATTTTTTCTCTTCAAAGAATCGGACTTATTGGAATACGAAGATACTCCAGCATTCTTCTACACAAACAACAACTTAGTTCTTATTTCTCTTTGGTTTCTTTCTTTAGATTATTAACTCTCTAGAGCTTGGAAATGAAGTACAAGTACAACTATATAAGAGATTCATTTGGAACAGAAATGTACAGCTGCTCAAAAGAGAAGATGTAATTGCAAAATATGTGAACAGTGTTTATGTCAAAAAATCCTTTCGACTAAACAACCAATCAAATTCTTGGATACAAT
>JAJJMC010005141.1:2996576-3025099 GCA_023531435.1 Papaver californicum
TAACTTGATCTTCTTCCACGTGTCATGCTTCTTTAATTTACTAACAAACAGATTGATGTGGAAAAAGTAAAATGGACTCCGAACCTGAATATCACTCCATTCAACACAGCGTAGGAACTTGGTAAAACCTAAATTTCCGCAATAGTTGCCTCTCATCTCCATTCAAATTCCATGTTGGTGGATACTTGAGTACTTTCTGGATCGACCTTAAATAAAAACTGAGTCAACTTAAAAAGTTTTACTTAAAAAGATTAGCGAACATAATCCATATGACACTGGCGATAATTTATAAGAAAGAAACAACAACAGTAAAAGAAAATCACTAGACCAAACCAACAGGATATCTATAGTTTGTTTTACGCATCAGTTCTTTTGCTTTTCATCATTGGAGAACTAATTCAATACGGTTTAACCCGTAAAAAACTAAATCCGTCCGACCCGATTTGGATCGGTTTCAAACCGATCTGCCTAAGGACGGATTGGTAGTTGGTTTTGATTTTTAAAACCCGTCTAAAAACGGATTGATAGTTAGTTTTGACCTAAAACCGATCGACCCGCCAGTTGTGCAGTCTTAGACACTGAATGCGATCAGGAGGTAGTTTAAGTTTGTTAATAAATGCTTACTCTTTTACTATGAATTCACCTACTTGGTGGCATTTTTCTCATGTGCGCTCCATCCGTGCCATTGCCAAGAAAAGCAAAGGACGGACATTTTCACCTGATTGCTACTGGTACATCACTTACAGAGATTGATGCCATACTTAAGTCTCAGGTGGACCACCTCATTCTACTTATGGTGTCCCAAGAAACCTAGGACGAGCAAGGGAGTGCCTATGCACTTTGTCTTGAGGCTTCTCATCAATCCCAACGTGCCACATCTCTCCCTGCTGGTGTTCAGAGTGAGTTCAAAATTCCCTTGTGGGCGAATACAATAAACACACTAAAGCACATAGTTCGGATCCTAACAGTTATTCCTTATGAAATTCTTGATTTCCAAACATAGAAAAGCCGACTAGGGGTGTACAAAGGTCGGTTCGGCTCGGTTATTGACAGAACCGTGTACTTATATCTTCTTATGGTCGGTTCTCTATCCGTGTATCTGTACCATGTACCCTATACTCTCGGTTCGGTTCTGGAACCGTGCCCGTCTTTTCGGTTCGGTTCCGGTCGATTCCGGTCCTTTACCTCTTTTTTTTTTTTCTTTTTTAAAAAGTTCTGAATTCAAAAACCAGTTGAAAAAAAAACTAACTAAACATGTTCAGAAACAAAACACTCTATTCATCTCAGCAATCAGCATAATAGTAATAACATGTTCGGAAACAAAACACTCTATTCAAATTCAAACACTAACAAGAAAATAAGACCCTCTAATTCAGTGAACAGTAGAATTCAGTGACAGAACATGAAAGACACAAGGGAACTTGTTAGCATCAACAGTAAAATTATACTTTTCAGTCTGACTAATGACAACAATATGCCTATTCTTGCACCTGAAAGCCACTGCTGCTTTGTGACAGAACATGAAAAGTTGCAACAACAATTATAAATCATAATAATACAAGAGAGAGTCGTGAACCGAAAATAGTGAAGACTTGTTGAACTCTCTGAAATCTGAATACAATAAGTAGGTCTTATGCATAAACTCTCTTAAGTTGTTGCTGCTTCCCCATAACTTGCAGCACAACCTGCAAAAAAGAGAAAAACAGTTGGTTAATTTACAAATGAGACATTGAGCAAAACCTCATATTTGGTGGTTGAATAACATGTAATCTACATGATATGAAAATTTCTATAGACGTGAACAGTTCAAGAATACTACTTTTTTCTAAAGAACTAAACATTGGAAATTTGACTAAACACTTATTATAAACTAAAGGAATATCAAACACATTTGAAGTCCAAACTTGGGAAGTATGCTCAACCGTACTACATATTGTTTAGTGTTAGGAAATGGTAGTATGAAAACAAAAATCACAATACATTAAGAAAGTACAATGAATAATGTGTGGTACTTACGCCGTATCTACCAGCTTTCCACATTTGTTTCGCTTTGCCTCCATAGCTTCATGTTTTTCCGGCATACAAAAAACAAATCCACTTAATATCAGTACTTTACAGGAACAAACTTGAAATCAAAGTACAAAAATCAATAAACACAAATATATGTATGCTTGTTTAAATCAAATTGCAGGAGTAAGCATAACTGATCTACAAAAAAGGAATTGGTGTACCCAGTGAAAGGGTCCATTCATAAAAGGACAGAGTTCAAGTGTTAGAAATAACATGATAGTTGTCACCACATCTCGGAGTTTATCACTACCATATCACTTTCTGCTTTTACTTTTGCAAATTTGTGTTTCTCTAAGTGATTTGGTAGGGCCCAGTATCAAATTGTTATCGGCGTCGGGATGAAATAGAGTGTTTTGAGATCAAGCCCCATTTTAGTTTAAAATATATATATATATATATATATATTATTAAAAAAAAAAGTATCATTGACTCTGTGTTTGGCTTCTCCCTGTCTCGGTCGCCTAAGCAAGCGTGGAATGCAGGATCCATGGGAACCCGAGTATAGACCAGTTGAATTGATATTAATATTAGATTTAAGAACAATGGGTGCGTATCTCGAATTCATTAGGTTTCATCCTGGAAATGACCTTCAGACAGATATGGGAAACGCCGTTCACCTTAGTCAACGCTTGCAACCTTCATATTTTCCATGCTCATCTTCTAAATCTTTTCATGTGATTGAACTGTGATAGATTCTGAGACGTTGTGGTTAAACGATTATCTGAGTAGAGCTCTGTTGTCTTACATATGAATTTTAGTAAGCTTGTATAAACACTCGTGTACAACAATTGGACTCATATAGGGTAATGATTCCCATAGCCGAAGAATTGAGTAAACCAACTAAATAGCTTGTTTAGTGTCTATCCTTAATTTATCACGAGCCACTAAAATCTGGAGTAAAGGTTTTGTGGGTATCACGAGATAAAACTCGTCCACTAGGGACACATAGGGGTTTAACGGCTTATTACATACGCTAAATGTAGTCGCGATTCCTGCGAAAGTGAGTTAGGATTTATTTTCTAGATTAGATTTGCTCGAGGACTAGCAAATAATAAATTTTCGGGTATTTGATAGACACATTTTTGTGTCTGATTTAACCTCAATTATATATTTTGTTGGTACTCGATTTTGTATTTATTATGGTTTTTATTTCTTTGTAGATGTTTTTGGAGAAATGATAAAGGCACCCACTCTTTGGATTAAGTCACCCAAGTTAAAGGCACCCAACATTTTGAATGCACGTTTTGGGCGGGAAGAAAAATTTATTTTCTTCACGTAACAGCAAATCAGGAAACCGCATATGAAATTTGGAAACTTTCAATTTCTTTGGAAATCTCCAAAATTAGGGAACTAAACGAGTTTGGGAAAGAATTAAAAAGAGAATGGAACCCAAAAACAAAGAAAAAATCGAAAGAAACAGGAAGAAAAAATATGTCTTATCGGGAAAGAATTGACGTAAATTTGGAGAAGATTTTAGGAGATTTGAGTTGATTTGGTGACTAGTAGTATAAATAGAGGTGTTTGGAGAAGTTTTGGGGTGCCGGTGATAGGGAGAGATTGATTGGTGAAGCTTAGGGATAGAGCAGAGCTCACACAGACAAAGAATTTTTCTACTCCTGCTGCCATTGAAGAAGAACACGAAGAACAAACTACAAAGACGAACTGTCGTTCAGAGTGTCATAAAAGTCGTTCTTTTTCCAACAGCGACAGAAACCGTACTTCTTTGCCATACTCTTTTAATCTCTTCTGTAACGGACAGAACTACTCATTGTAACGCTATAAGCGTATCAAAATTCCTGAGAGCGTTTTTATTCCCATTGTAAGCATTATTTGAGTTAAAAAATCGACTTTTGAGGGTTTTTCATTACAATGAGGAGATAAACTTCATCTCTGAGGCTACGGAGGAAGCTACTTTTCCAACAATTAGGTGGTAATTATTTAATTAATTTATGATTAATTTCCTTGGTTAAAAATTGATTTAAAAGATTTTTGTTAAGCAATTGTGATTCCGTTAGATGGTGCATGCCTCGGCTTAGGTCCTAGAATCTCCATGCTTTTGTTATACAGTTGTTGTTTTGAAAATCTATTTTTGCAATGATTTAGAATCAAATTAAAATGTTAGAATTGCATGATTAAACTTAATCACTTTGAAATTGGAAAGTAGTGGAATCCTAGCCTCAGTTTTCTCCCAACTTTATGATTTTTCATACTTTTAGTTTTAGAAATTAAATTTAAAATCAATCTTCACAAGTCTGAGTAACAAATCTTTATTTACCACTCTTAAATTACATCAATTTTTGGCGCCGTCGACGCGGACTTGTTTTTAGATTTTCTTTTAGATTTTTGTTTTAGGTTAATTAGTTTAGTTAGATTTTTTTTTTTTTTTTTTTACTTTGTTCTATTTTACGTTTCTTTTGGTGTTTCTGTTTTTGCTGCAGGTTTTGGATTTTGGATTGAAAGGAAAGTAGCCAAAGTTTTGGAATTAAAGTTAAAGATTTGGAATTAAAGCTAAAGACTTGGAGTTAAAAGTTAAAGCTTAAAAGAACGAAAAAGAAGATGAAGAATTTTTTTCTTAAATTAGATTTTGTTTTATTTTATTTTTAGAAAACTATATTAGGATTTTAATTGTTTTTGTATTTGTTTTATTTTTGGACACTTCTCTTTGGACTTTGGACTTTTTGGACTTTATTATTATTTTTAACCCTACGGAAGGGTAGAATCAAATATAAATTTCAGACAGAAGGACGACAATTACGATATTGTCTCGGCCCCTCGGGTTCGCACACTGACACAGGAGTTGGTGGCCCGAGTCGACTTCAACTGATTCATCGCCCGTCTGGTACGGGTGGTAAGACTCGATCAACCCACGAATCCCCTGCAAGTGGGTTTACTGTATTCCTTCTTATGCATATATGCTGAGGAACTGAAAACGGACTTACTTTTCTAGTAAAGGGCAAGAACTGGCCAGGACTATTACTTATCTCACAAATCAATACTAGCATAGATTAAATCAACAAATCAATTCAGTTGGCCACCTAAACAATCTATCAATCAACCGTAAATATTCTTTGTACTATAAACAGACGATAATCATATGAAGAACTCAAAATAAAATCATATATTAAATCAAATCATGTTTCGAACTTAGAATTCATCCTCACTCAATTAGGTTTTTATCTAATCATGGATGTAGAATCATCCATGTTATATATGTAAGAAAGTAGATAAGAAATCGTTACGATAATGGAACAGCTCCGAAACCCTAGATTTTTCTTATTGTGTTGTTGATCTCCTCCAAGACTTGCAAAGTTGTATAAAAGGTTGTAAAAGGGTATTCTCTTAATATTTCGGGAGTCTCCTTTTATAGTACTTCATGATATCTAGGGATTAAAATCCTCCCGGGACCGGGTTTCCTCCTCTTAGAAGTCAAAAACGCGTCAAAATGGACCCCTTAGACTTTCCACAGTCAACATAGTCGATTCCCATGAGCAATGCTGACTCTTGGACCAAAATAACTTAAATTCTTTGTCCCAAAACTTGGTACAGTCGACATTGTCGATTTCCCATAAGCAATGTCGATTCTTGGAGTCAAAAATACAAGTTTTCTGCCTGAATCGTGTTACAATCGGTATTGCTTGAGTTCGTATAAGCAATGCCGATTCTTGAGCTGTAGATCACTTTTCTTCATCTCGACTGTTTTGTCCATAACTTCTTCGTCCGAACTCGGAATGACCTCATTCTTTTTGCATTCACTTCGTATTCTTGTTCTCTTCAGAATGGTCTTAAGAAATCCAGGATTTGAATGAGTTTAATTTTCTTTGACCCTTTTTCACATGTAGAACTCAATTTCCTAAGTACTTTTGTAGCAATTTCCTTGATTTCGGATGATTCACCTAATATAAGACATAAGATAGAAAAAAAATGTAATAACAAGTAATATGCATGAATTATATCAAATATTAGTATGGATTTGACACTAAAAACATGTGAATTATGCACTTATCAAATTCCCCCACACTTAGCTTTTGCTAGTCCTCGAGCAAACTACTATCTAAACTAAACTAAAGTACAACAACTCCATTTCGTCGAGGACACAATTACAATTAGCATGTGCAACAAGCCTTAGTGGACGAGTTATAGTCTCGTGAGGGTTTATAAGAGGTATACCCACAAAACCTACTCCAACTTCAAAGTCACAAGCATCCAAAGAGCTATGAGGACATAAAGTTTCTGCGTACTAATAATAAGAAGTTAGAAATGCCAAAGAAAATTATTATCATGTTTAACTCTTGAGTTAGGAGAAAACCACCATATGAAGGAATCCATCCTCGAGAGCGACTGAATAAGCATTCTGCCTCGACTTCTGCCTCACCAATAGGGCTTTATGAAATTACACTCAAAAGATGCACTTTATAGTTCTCATGTATCCAGGTAGGAATGAAGATAGAAATCTTGCACACGTTGAATTGTGGAAGGAAAGGTAACCTTCCGAATTGTATGAAGATGTTATCACATAGAACGTGGGATAAAAAAGGATCCCCTTTATTTTTTCTTCTGGTGACTTCTAAGAAAGTAAATCAACCACTATATGAGGATGTGAATGCTTACATACCTTCTCACCCGATCGACAATCAGCACCGCTCTCACAGCATCCAATAGAAACCTCTACAGTCTTCGGTCTTCAACTATCAATGATGAACTCTTGAACTTCGTAGAACCTTGACAATTTGTAATTGTTTTCTTCAGTTTCTTGTTGCTTGAAACTTCATTATAAAATTTCTATTTTTTTCGATTTTCGATTTTTATTTTTATTAACTCAAAATACAAACTGAAAAATAAATAAAACGAACAATGAAACTACTACGGCCATGGGATAACGACTTTACCACTTGATTCTTTACAACTTGTATTGTCTTGATATCATGAACTTCACTAACTCCCATCTTTCGATTTTCTTTCGCTCTTGTACATAAGTCTTTAACATGTATATATAATTTTGCTCTTTGTATTGTTGCTTCATTTGAATATGAAATTTGCTCTTTCTTGTACTGTTGCTTGTAAACCTTGACTGTATTCAAATTTCTTCATAAATTTGATGTCGCTCCGCTTGTTGATAATGATGGTGTTTCTATGGATTTGTTGTTGTCGAGAGAATGGTGCCAAGTGCAAACAAGACTACAGATAGAGTTAGCAATTCTGATGGCACCCTCGTGATTTATGAAGTAGCACTCAAGAGATCAAAAATTAGTGTTGAAATTGGTGCAAAGTTGGATAGCTCATTATTCTACCCGGAACTAGCATAAGATGACACACACTCTAAAGGATAATTTTTTAGTCAGTTACAAAGAATTGAAGGTCTGGTGCCTCGCTTGATGTAACAATAGGTAGTTTCCACTAATAATTGATCAACAACTCTAATACCAAATTCTTTGTACAATGGTTTAAGTCCATTTTTTTCAACTCTAGCCTCTCAACAACTATGCAAACCGAATATAATTCTCTAATACTTCTAAGTTCATTTGTTTCTGTAAGAACTCCGTATGAAAACTTAGCTAGAAGTATACAAATTGACTCTAGATTCTCTAAAAGTTGGAGGTTTTCATGTAAAATATGTAAAAAAAAATTCTACCTACAAAAGCAAATACTAAAAAGAAAAAACAAATACTAAAAATCTATGTGCTTAGCTACTCCCCCATACTTAAACTTTACACTTTCCTCAATGTAAAATTGACTCTTCCAATGTAAAATCAAGATGGGAAATTCCTAATATGATATGCAAAACTAATAAAAATCAAAAGATAAAGATAGAAATACAAAACTAATGGGTTGCCTCCCATGCGGCGTTTGGTTTAAAGTCGTCAGCTTGACTCTCTACTTGCCCATATTACTCCTCCAAAGGGAGCAAATCGCTAAACTCAAGCACATCTACATCCACATAAGCGATGTATTCGTATCACAACTTTAATATATGGCGGTTGACCTTAGAAACTGTCTCATCTCGGAGACTAGTAATCTCAACTGCACCGTGAGGAAAAACATTAGTAACAACAAACGGTTCAATCCAATGGGACCTTAGCTTTCCAGGAAATAATTTAAGACGAGAATAAAATAAAAAAACTTTCTATCTCACAACAAAATTCTTTCGAGAAATCATCTTATCATGGAAAAGTTTAGTCTTCTCAATGTATATACGGGAACTCTCGTAAGTATCATTATGTATCTCTCTATCTCATTCATTTTTAGTATTCTTTTTTCCCGCGCTTCATTATACTCCATGTTGCACATCTTTACCGCCCATAAGGCCTTATGTTAAAGTTTAACCGGGAGATGACAAGCTTTGCCATAAACCAACCGATATGGAGATATACCAATCGGTGTCTTGTATGTCGTTCTATATGTCCATAATGCATCGTTGAGCCTCAATCTCCAATCTTCCGTGTAGTTTTGACGGTTTTCTCTAGAATGGACTTAACCTCATGATTTGAAATTTCAGCTTGCTCACTAGATTGTGGGTGATAAGGCGTACCAATCTTGTGTGTGACATTGTACTTCTTGAGAAGAGCATGGAAGGATTTCTGAAAGTGTGAACCCGCAAAATTATAACCACACGTGGTGTTCCATGTCTACTTAAAATATTTTCCTTCACAAACTCACAAACAACTTGAGAATCATTAGTAGAACTGGCTTTAGCTTCCAACCATTTCGAAACGTAATCCATAGCAAGAAGTATATAAAATTTTCCATACGAAGTAACAAAAGGCCCATAAAATCAATTCCCCACACATAAAATATTTCTTTAGCGAGAATCAGTGTGAGTGCATTTGATTTCGAGCACCAAGATTGCCCGTTCGTTGACATCTATCACAAGATTTGCAAAAAACATATGCATCCTTAAATATGGTGGGCCAATAAAAGCCACTCTCAAGAACTTTGAGAGCGGTACGTTTGGAACCAAAGTGGCCACCACAACCATTAAAATGTCAAAAAGATAGAATAGATTGAAATTTAGAGTCAAGTACGCACTCGAGGATAATCTGATCAGCATAATATTTCCACAAGTAGGGATCATACCACACATGATGCTTGGTTATCTTCTTAAGCTTTAGCTTTTGAGAATTAGACATTGTACTAGGTACCTGCCTCGTAACCAAGTAGTTTACTATATCAGCGTACCAAGGTGTTGAAACGATCTTGTAAGGGAAGTTCTTCCTCGGAAACAACAAGTCTACTAACATGATCCACAACTGTATTATCGACAATTTTCTCGTCTCTAATTTCTATGTCAAATTCTTGCAACAACAGAATCCAACGTATAAGTTTAGGCTAGATTCTTTATTCTTGAGTAGGTACCTAAGTGTTGCATGAATAGAATAAACAACAACCTTGGTACCCACTAAATAAGATCTGATTTTTTCTAGTGCAAAAACTATAGCCAACAACTCTTTCTCCATGGTAAAATAGTTGATTTGTGCATCATATAGGGACTTAGATGCATAATAAATCACGTGGGAAAATTTGTCTACCCTTTGACCCAAAACGGCTCCAACTGCATAGTCACTCGCATCACACATCAACTCAAACAGTAAACTTCAATCGGTGACTTAATAATAGTTGTAGTTGTCAACAATTCTTTCAATCTGTCAACGACATCCTTGCACTCCTTTTCAAAGTTAAAATTAGACTCACTTTACAACAATTTGCACATTGGCATTGAGATTTTGGAGAAATCTTTGATAAACTGCCTGTAAAAACCTGCATGACCAAGAAATGAGCGAATCTTCCTTACCGAGGTAGGGTATTGTAAGATTTTTATTAAGTCTATCTTTGTTCTATCTACTTCGAGCCCTCGAGAGGACACAATGTGACCGAGCATTATACCATGGTTTACCATAAAGTGACAGTTCTCCCAATTAAGAACAAGGTTAGTGTCTATGCATCTTTCTAGAACAAGTTCAAGATTCTCTAAGCAAATATCAAATGAATCGCTATAAACACTAAAATCATCCATAAATACCTCAATGATACGTTCCACGTAGTCAGAAAATATATTAACCATAAATCTCTGAAAAGTGGTAGGCGCATTGCAAAGACCAAACGACATCCGTCTATATGCGAACGTACCAATAGGACAAGTAAAAGTAGTCTTATCTTGATCCTATGGTGCAATAAAAAATATGATTGTAGCCCGAATAACCGTCCAAAAACCAATAATGTGAATGTCCCAAAAACCTCTCTAATATCTGATCAATGAAAGACAAAGGAAAGTGATCCTTCCAGGTAGCAGAATTAAGCTTTCTGTAGTCTATGCATACTGTCTATTTTGTTTCAACTCGTGTAGGAACAAGTTCATCATCTTGTTTTCTAACAGAGTTAATCATACTTCTTTGGTACCACTTGTACTGGACTAACCCGTTTACTATCAAAAATTGGGTAAATCACCCCCACACTTAGCAATTTGAGGATATATTTCTTTACAACCTCCATCATTGGGGGGTTAATCCTACGCTGAGCATAACGTACTGGCTTTGTATCTTCTTCCATTAGGATTCTATGCATGCATATGGATGGACTAATACCTTTGATATCATCAATCGTCCAACCAATGGTCGTTTTGTGCTATTTCAGAACCCTAATCAAGTGTTCTTCCTGTACTGCTGTGAGATTCTTTACAATAATGACCGGATGCTCTTCCTTATCACCCAAGTAAACATACTTTAAGTGATCAGGCAGATGTTTCAGTTCTAGTCTAGGTGCCTGCACAACAGAAGGTAAAGGAATTTCATCAGTTACATGTAAAGAAATATATAAAATACTACCCATTTTAGCTTCTTGTAGTGTCGTTAGGCACCACACATCTCCCACAATTCCCTTGCAATTTCAACGTCCAAGTTAGGCATTCCATGGATGTCAATATCAATACTGTGTTGCAACACAGTCCCAAGTTCACCTTCACTACTCAAATCAAGCATTTGTTGAGCTAACGAATCAATAACATCAATAGAGAATACAAATGGATATCACTTGGATAGCGCATAGCTTCAAAGATATTGAAGAGTATAATTTCTTTATCAAACTCCATAGTAAGTGTCCCACTATCGACATCAATCTTTTTCTTTGCAGTCTTCATAAACGGTCTCCCAAGAAGTAACGAAGTAGATGGACAGTTATCTCCATTCTGCATGTCCAAAACATAGAAGTCCACCAGAAAGATTAACTCATTCACTTGAACTAACACGTCTTCCACAAGTCCCTTAGGATATATGATAATCCATGTCTCTTTTAAAGGTCCAAGATTCAAAAAATCATAAATATCGGCTGACATCACACTAATGGATGATCCTAAATCAAGCAAAGCACGCTCAAACCTCTTAGTACAATCGTAATTAGCACTTTGAAGCCCCCAGGATCACTGCCCTTTACGGACATCTTCTTCAACAACATAGCTAAAATACTTTCACCCACCTGTGTAATTTGGTTAGCAATCAACTTATCCTTCTTTGTGCATAATTTCTTCAGAAATTTAGCATACCTAGGTACTTGTATGATGGCCTCAATAAATGGGATGTTGATTTGGATCTTGCTGAAAATATCCATAATCTCTTTATTTTGAGCTTGTTTCTTTGACTTGGTAAAACGACTAGGAAAAGGTGGAGGAATAGTGAAAGTAGACACCATGTCCTTAGGTTGGCCGGTTGAGGTTGGCTTTTCCTTCGGTACGGTTTCCACCTTTATTTCCTTTTATACGTCTTTATTACTCTTTGTTTTTATTGGGCTTCTTCAACTTACCTCCTACTCCTTAGAGTTACAACACTGACGTGCTATCTTGGGTTCACAAAAGGTTTTGATGGCATCTTCGTTGATGCTTGTGACTTTATTAGATTCATATTGGTCGCCATTTTCCCCATCTGAGTCTGTAAATCTTTAATGGTAGCATCTGTCTTCTGTTGACTTTGTTGAAACATTAAAGTAATACCATGTATGCTCTGTATCATAGCGTTGAACTTGTCATCAATGGACGAGCTTTGCTCCTTAGCTTGTTGTGGTTGCTGAAATTGTTGTTGTGGTTGAAATCCACTTTGTCGCCCATAAGTTGGCATAGGGTATGCACCTTGTTTGTTTGTATAGCTGAAATTTGGTTGATATTTCCAACCTGGATTATAGGTATTTGAATATGGGTCATACCTTGGCCTCTAATTAGGGAATACAACATTCACCTGTTTGGCCCCTTCTTCATAAGAAGGAATAATCATCGCATCCATTCGTTGCACCACCTTTTCTATGTTATTCAAACGTTGTTCCGACTGTGAAGACTCTTCTATCTCACTAACTCTTCTGACATGTGAGTTGTTCCTGGTGTAGGATTGTTGCGCATTTGAAGCCATACTCTCAATCAAACTAGTTTCCTGGCAATCGTCTTTTCAGTAAGTGTACCTCTTGCAACTGCATCAATCAAGTTCCTCTGTTCCGGAAGTAATCCTTCATATAAGTATTGAATGACTAGTATGTTGGAAATGTTATGGTGTGAGCAGCTTGCCAATAAACGTTGTACCTCTCCCAGTATTCATACAGAGACTCCCCAGTAATCGAAGAATACTAATGATCTATTTACGAGCAGATGCTTCCTTGGAAGCAGGAAAATACTTTTCAAGAAATAGCTTTTTCATCTTTTTCCATGTTGTAATACTCTATGAAGGAAGGTAATACAACCATTCTTTTGCTAAGTCTGTCAGTGAGAATACAAAGGCTTGTATCATAGCCGTTTCACTATCTTTATTTCCATGCCTATGTTCCTTGAACTTAGGTAGATGATGAATCAGATTCGACTTCAGCTTTGTTGGTGCAGCTATGTTAATATACAGTGATTTCGAATCTAAACAAGGAGAGGTTAACTCTCACAACTTCTTCTCCGGAGGTTGAGGACCACCCATATCTTCTAGATGTGGATCTTGTAACGAAAATTGATGTTCTTGTAGTACTATCCCCTTACGAGTTTGAATTCCGCACCTTGGGTAGTCCCAACATTTGGGTGTCAGAGATCAAGTACCTGAAAAAAAAAACCAAAAGACTAGAAAACAAAGTTAAAATCTAAAAAAAATAACCTAAAAACAAAAATAAACGAAAAATAAATAACAACTAAAATCAACTGCTGCCCCACAGCGGCACTGAAATCTGATGCATGTCGTAGGTACAATAAAATTAGTGATCTTATTTATATAATGGAAGTCAAGTTAGTTCCTACGAGGAGCGAGGTGTTTAAGTTGTCAAATGTCACAAAGAGGGATTTGTATTAGGATTTTAACAAAGTAAATAAGACAACAATTAAAAGTAAAGTTGTAAGCAATGAAGAGAGATATGATCGAGGAATCCTTCTTCATTACTAGACAATCATTGAATCAGTACATTCATCTACTCATTGTTAATCATAGATTATCACCAATCACAGAATAACAGCTAGATGAGTGTTATCCCCCAAATTCCTTATATCACTGGATACAAAAGTTTTCGCCTACCAGATTTTATTCATCCTAACCACCTAGTAGTAGATCACTCATGGTGTAATTTGGTCGAATGATTTATATTTTGTGAATTTATAGGTTAATTCTAGCAGTTAGACTCTTAGATCAAGGTCCACTTACTAGTGTTGTTCATACACACAATTGCTCCACAGAATCCCTTTGCAAGGTCTCGTGTTCTCTACTTGTGTACGCTTATCTCACAACACCAGTAGAAAAATGACTATTGGTAACAGTTCATACTTTTCTAAGGTGACAGTTGTTAAATTAGCTGTTACAAAATACTTGAGTGTTGAATAATGGTAACAGTTTACTGTAAAAACTGTTACATATAGCTTCCATTTATAAGTATTATATGGTAACAATTTTAAAATGTCATCTAAGGTGTATATGGTAACTATTTTAGAACAATTGTGACTGTATACCTATGTTATGGTAACAGTTTTAATATGTCACCATAGTTGACATTATGGTAACAAATCTTTAGGCTAACTGTTGCTATACAGCTGGGTTATCGTATAGACATCCATAACTCTTCCTCAGGGCAGCCGCTTCAGAAATTGTGGCAGCAGACGAGGTTTTTCACTCAAGGCTACCAGGATAAGAAAGAGAACACTGGTGTACCAAGTGTTCCTTGTTCACCCTAACATTTAAGGCTAATCCATGGTTCGCATGGCTATATTGAAAGGTTGTGTATTAGATTTGGATATCTGATTGACACCCATATTTTGTTCAACACCTAAAAATCTAGGTTTCAAATTTTTATTAGAGAAATTTTCTCTCCCAAATACTCATTGGATCGAGATCTCAAATCTACATCAAAATTTCGTTCAAGATAGAGCTCCAAAAATCCCCCTCGTTTCCATCTCCCGCTTTTATCCCAAATATTCAGCAATTCGACCTCCAACAATTCCCCCTTTTTTTTTTTATCTCCGCTACCAAATTTTGGTGAAAATTTCGTTCAAAATCTTTTGAAAGATTCTGCTTATAAAAGAGGCCTTGAACACTATGGTTTTCATTGTCTTTGAAGATGAGTTCTTTTTTAAGGTACTTTTATCGATCCCTTAATTTGCTTTTAACCTTTAAATACTAGGGTTTCTGACTTTTTTTATAACTAGGGTTTGTTGTTTGAAAAGGGGGTTTTTGGTTTTAATTTTTCTCAATAGCTTAGAACCAATTACTCGGTTTCACAATAGTTTTTTGTTTAATTTATGATTTGGAGTTTTCCTTCTCTGTCTGTTATTAGTTGTATGAAAAAATTAATGGCAGTTTAATTTCTGTATGGGTTTTCATTGTATACTAAAACCGATTAAAAGTATTTTTTCTCCGCTTGTTCTTCTCTTTGATTAAGTTTGCTGATTTTTCATAATAATTTTGTAGATCTTTGAGGAAATTATAGATAGAGATTATAGATAGATATATGCAGAGAAGAAAATAATGTTCGATTTTTTTTTTAAAGATTTTTGGCTGGTAGTAGTTCTACTTGAGGATCCAGATGTATCTTTTCAACTGACAACAGTAATTGTTTGCTCAGAGCGAGATTCTTTTCAATTTTGTTATGCAATATCTACCTATTGAAGATTATGTTTCAGGTTGTACCATGTCTTGCCTTGTAGGTCTTCATTTAACTCTGCATTTATCCTTCTGATATAGGTACTTGAATCCTCACCTGAAGAGGATGTGGATTGGGTTTTACTCAATGTATATGTGCGGCTATGCAATATACACATGTAACTGATTTACGTAAAATTTCCTGAAGCTGATGCTATTACTTGGTTTTTATTATAATTTTTGTTGAAAAAGTAATGCCATAGGTAACTGATTTACCTTATCTGTAAAGAGAAGAATACTTGTAACTGATGAACATGTTTGCATACAGGTGTCAATGAATTAAAAATGCGAGCTAATGTCTTTAAAGATGTTTACATAAGCAGTGATTTTTACTTAGTAGTACATGGATGGGAAATTTAAAGATTTTAGTATAACCATGATTTTTATTTAATATCTATAATCCTTTGTATGAGCACGTTTATATATGTCGGATTGTGCTGTAGTACGAAATCAATTCTGTTTCTCCATTGATTGATGGGTTCACCTGAGATGTTTGTAAATGATGGAATGTACCGGACTTGAGACTTATAATCTGTAAATGTTAATGCAATGAGACTTTACAAGAATGCCAGATTATGTTTGGGCACTTGGTTCGGGCAAATAGAGATGGTTACACATGAAAGTAATGGACTATATATGAGAAACGTAACTAATTCAACTGCTTAATTTACGCCGTCAATGACAAAATTGAGAAAGTACCAGTCTATTGGAACCTAGTTAAATTAAGCCGTGTGTTGAAATGAAATATTCATGTGATGTACGTCAGCTATAATTGGCATTACTAACATCTTTTATCTTTAACATCGTTTATTTATGTTTTCATTTTCAAGTTTTGTCAATCTTAGTATATCCTAAGCAAGAGCATCACCATGTATTCTTTGATTTAATGTTGATTAGTTGCCCTAATTTCTTTTCTAAGGATATATCTATTGTTCTTGCTTGGTTTGGGAATCTTTGATTTGAAGGTAATTTACTACTAGATTATTGTGACTATATATAAATGGTTGTGTTTTGATTTTTTTTGAAACTTACATGGTTAAGCATTTAACAGGAACGATTGAGACTAGTTCTATTACCAAATTATAGGGTGAATTCCAATCTTGAAAGACTCAATTGTGTCACACTTTGTGCGTCACTTGTCAAGTAAGATTTCAACTTGTTTTTGTTACATTGTTCTTTTAGAAAGTTGTTTGTCTAGAGATTTATAACTGGCTAGAGAACCGTAAGATGATTAGATAAATGAAGTAATAGGTGTAGTTGCTATGTGGCTTGAACTTGAGAGGTGTTATAGTTGAGATTATGCTTTCTGAGATTATAATGGTTTGAGAGGTGTTATAGTTGAGGAAACGGTAAGAAAGATTATGATTCAGAATGATGTTGAGTTGATGTTGTTGGTGTTTGTTTTTCAGTTAACTTAGCTTATATCTTATTTATTTGATTATGTGGTTTTGGTTTGTTGTCTTGTCATGGCTGTTGGTGCTGGTTTCCTTGGTTTTGTTAGTGTTGATGCATAGTGGTGTGTGAGCCTGCTGATGATTATTGTTTAAACACTTGTTGTGATGCTTCTGGTAGTAGTGTGAGGGTGTGTGTGCAACACTTGTAGACTTTTTTCTTTGTTGGTGCTACATGATATCTTGCTTAAGTTATTTTTCTTAATTTGTTTTAAGAGCACAAACAAACTTGCTACATGTTAAATGACAGATTTTCTTTACAGGTATTGCAGATGGCATAAGATAATGTACCTTCAAAGACCAGAGTGCGAGCCCGTCTAACAAAAAAGCTACAAACTGGATTTGAAAGTGGCAGGTATTACAACCAGTTTGACCAGTAATTTCTTAAGATGAATATTTGCCACTACATAGTTTTTTTTTTTAATGTAACTTGCCTTTCTTGGTATGGTATTAATGAGGTGGAGCTTGAGAAACATAGAAGACGGACAAGCACCGCTAGGACTCAGGTAAATCACAAGAACACATATGATGGAAATTGTTTATTAGAAACGCTCAAGGTTCCTTGGTCATATTTTAATATTTGTACCTAAAACCTAGCCTAAGAAAATAAAAAGAAAACTTTGCTGATGTTATGGGGTTATTTAATATTTGGTAAAATTATATTGTGTATGAAAAAACAGAACTTACATGAACATTTATAGCAGGAAAGGTCAATCTTAAGTTTTGATAGACTTGCCTTTTGGTAAAATTGTATTGTTTAATTGGTTTTAACAGAGATTGACATCTAGGTTTCATTAGTAAAGTTGCTAACTATGTTGATATTTAGCTTTAACAGTCTTAAGGTTATCTTTTTTTATTGGTTTTACAGTGACATCTGGGAATGGATCAGCATAAGGTGAATATTGCCTCATAGATATTCTACCTTGTTAGAAAGATGGGCAGGAGAATTGAGAATAAAGAAATATTAGAACTTATTAGCTAGGACTTATATTTTGCGAAATGAGGATTTGATTTGATTTGACTTGATTTGATTTGATTTGATTTGTTTTGTTTTTTTTTTGTTTTTTTTTGTTTTTTTGAAGCTAAGTGTTAACTGATGAATTCAGTTATGAATTGTACGATGATTTTTAAATAAATGGTCATTTGAATTTATGAATCCAGGTTTCATTTCATTGTTATTTGAATTTAATTTTAGTTTCATTTAGATTTATTTCAGCTCAGTCAGATTCAGTGCAGGCATTCAGCCAATTCAGAATCCATATTTTTTTATACTAAAAACCATATCTACGACTGATTCAATCGGACAGTTAAGTCAGTCGTTGAATTAAGTCATTCCGTAACATTTTAAGAAAAAATGTGTTATGATTACTTTAAAAGTAGTAACAGTTAGTTTCAAAATATGTTACAACAAACTGTCAATCGCAAGTTTATGTAAAATCAGTTACCATAGTTATTATTCAACAACATAAATTTGTATAAACTGATACTAAAAACAACTAACAATGACAATTTTAAAATTTATGCAACGTTTCTTAATAATGATTCTGTAACAGTTTTTATAAACTTCCGTAACACTGCAAAAAAATAAAATTGTTAACATAATATAGTAATAGTTTCTAGCTGTTACCAATAGTCATTTTTCTACTAGTGCAACTCAATATTAGCAATAAATTAAATCGACAAATCAATATAGTTGGCCACCTAAACAATCTATCAATCAATCATAAACATTCTTTATGGTATAAACAAACGATAATCATATGAAGAACTCAAAATAGATTCACATAATAACTCAAATCATGTTTAGAACTTAGAATTCATCCTCAATCAATTAGGTTTTTAGCTACTCATGGATGTAGAAGCATCCATGTTATACATATAAGATAGTATGTAAGAAATCGTTACGATAATGAAACCGCTCTAAAACCCTAGCTTTTATCTCTTGTGTTGTTGATCTCCTCCAAGACTTGCAAAGTTGTGTAAAAGGTTGTAAAAGGGTCTTCTATTAATGTCTTGGGAGTCTTCTTTTACAGTACTTCATGATATCTAGGGATTAGAATCCTTCCGAGACCGGGTTTCCTCCTCTTAGAAGTCAAAAAACGCATCAAAACGGACCCCTTAGACATGCCACAGTCGGCATAATCGATTCCCATGAGTAATGTCGACTCTTGGACCAAAATAGTTTAAATTCTCTGTCCCAAAACTTGCTACAGTTGGCATTGTCTATTTCCCATAAGCAATGCCGATTCTTGGAGTCAAAAATACAAGTTTTCTGCCTGAATCGTGTTATAATCGGTATTGCTTGAGTTCCTATAAGCAATGCCGATTCTTGAGTTGTAGATCACTTTTCTTCGTCTTGAGTGTTTTGTCCATAACTTCTTCGTCCGAACTCGGAATGACCTCATTCTTTTTGCATTCATTTTGTATTCTCGTTAGCTTGAAAATAATATTAACAAATCCTGGATTTGAATGAGTTTAATTTGTATTTGTCCCTTCTTGACTTGTAGAACTCAATTTCTTTAGTACTTCGGACGATTCACCTAATATAAGACCTAAGATAGAAAATAAACATAATAAAAAGTAATATGCAAGAATTATAGAAAATATTAGTATGGATTCCACTAAAAACATATGAATTATGCACTTATCACTACCCCCAAACCTGGTTTCTGCAAAGGTATATAATTTTGAACAAAAATAACAGAGTCAAAGGGTTCGCTAGGGATGGGAACTGAAACTAATGCACAGATTCATAGATGTCACGAGAAGCAAAGTAGTCCAACAACATTTTTGAAGAACACACATCTAATCCTTAATTAGGAACCCTACAGAAAGTTGGGTTAACAAATCCAGGAGAAATGACACATAATATGGATTTGGAATCCTCTATCTTGTCCTCTTGTGAGGAACTCGACAAACCCTCCAAAATCTCTAGTTTTACATGGTCATTTGTGTCCTTGAATTTTTTTATTGATTCTTCTAGGTCATAGGAAAAACATGTACAATCATTACTCTTATGTCAAATCCTCGAGAGCCACACATCATCATTCTCAATACACATTGATTCATCATTTAAAATAGTTTTATTATTAATATCATGAGTATTAGAAAAATTATAACTTGTATCCTCAGTAAGACCACAATCATTCACCGACTACGTTAGTTGAGAAATCGATAAATCAGTTTGTTTAGCAAGTTGATCACAATAAGCATATGTTTTACTCAATTCAACAATGTCATTTTTAAGGTGATCGAGCAAAGATAGTGGAGACGAGTCACAGTAGAATGGATGGTTTTCCTCACACTGTGACTGAGAAGCATATGAGTAATAATTGGAATCAGTAAAATATGACTCACAACCTGGGTACGGTTGGTATAATCATAACCTTCATAAGGTTTGCAATGATCATAACCGTGAGAATAATTCCAATCATTATTTACACGCTCTGTTGTCATGGGAATGTGAGTTTCTGCAAGCATATTCTCCAATCGTTTCAGTAAATCACTCATTTTCTGACTCTTCTTTCTGGAACTTTTTGGGTAAGTTCCAAAATGCAGGATGTCATGTCACCAGACTCCATATATACAAAGAAAATAAAAAATAAAAATTTATACAAAATAAAATTTGTGCGAATTCAGGAACTAAACAAAGAAACAATCACCAATTCATTCATTCCATAAATCACACTACAAAAGAAAAAAAATAATTCTCCCACCCTTATAATTAGAACGAAAGAGTTCAAAGAACTGTACTAAGTATTTTTCCACTTCGAAAAGAAGTATTAGTACCACGTATCAACATTCACAATTTAGGAACCTTTCCAAATCGTTTAATATGTAACTCACAAGATAGAAACTCGTGATTGTTTTGCATCAGAAGAATGTTGTTGAGCTAGACGATCAGGAGCAACCCGAAAAGTACCTGAAACAAAATTCTAAGAAACAAAACTAGTCAAAAAGAACTAAAAATCCTAAAAATAAAATAAAAATACTATACAAAATAAAATAATAAATAGAATAAAAATCCTAAAGTACATTTCGAAATCGAAAATAGTAATTACAATATTCCATAACTGCTCCCCGGCAACGGCACGAAAAATTTATAGGATTTTGGAAAACCTATATATAATATGTCTACAATGTAGACAACGGTAAGTACAGATTGAACCCACAAAGAGCAGGGACAATACTGTAATTAATATCTCTAACAAACTAATCAGAAAAGATGTTTTTGGATTTTTATAATTGAAAATAAAATAATAAAATTGAACTAAACTAATAAAGTAAATTTACAGAGAGAGTCGTTAACCAGAGTTTATAGTAACCACCACTATTTATATTTAATTACTGAAAAAAAACATAACTCCTAAATATTTGTCTATTATCCGTTCTATCGACATCACCTATTATATGTATAAAGTCGCAAATATCACTGGGACACCCTAAGCATGACACATCAAAAGACTAAACCCAAGCATGCACCATCAAATTGTATTAGCGAGAAAATTATACGAAACTAAATATAGGTTTACAAATAATACCTGACTATTTTAAGCATACCCCATCAAAAAAATTTAACCTAAACATGAAATATCGAATGATAAGATAAATATATTTATGATCATATTAATTATGTGCATAGATAACTATATTATACAGAACCCATGAAACAACCACTCATATTATCATTTAATCAATAAACAAAAATCAAGAACTAATATATCCGATTCATATTAATCTATAAATTTAATTATATTGATCTAAATGATTTCAACCATAAAATCCTAATTACAAAACTAGTGAAATATGGTTATGGATTTTCTTAAAACCCATAAAATAAATTAAAAAAATAGAGAGGATTAAACCAAACCGCCTTTTCTTCGTGTGTAGTCCTCCAACCTTAACATCAGCCTCTTTTTCGTCTTTCTCTTCCTCCAACCCTGTTCTTTTCCGCCTCCAGAATCAACAGACGAACCCTAAAGAAAAAAAATTCGGCCGAAAAACTCCTAGAAGAAGTCCGACCTTTTTCTTTCTATCTCCACTTTCTCCCATACTTTCTCCCCTTTCTGCCACGTGACACCACCAACTCCTTTCTCAACTCTTATTCTCTTCCTATTGTCCCACCAGCCACCAACCACTTTCCCTTCAATCTCACGTCACTATTTCCTCTTTCTTTTCATTTTTCTTTTTGTTCCACCAAAACCACCTCCTCTACTCACTCTTTGCCACGTCTTCTAGACAAGCTATTAGAAATTCCAAAAGAATGCCTGCCCCACTTCCTTTTTGGATTGCCATGCCACGTCTTCATTTTCTTTCTTTTCTTTTCTGACGCTCACAAACTCAGGCCAACTCCTGTCCACTTTACAAATTCGCCCAACATCTACTCCTCTTTCTTCCTGATTCCGGTCTGACAACCTCACTTGCTTTCCATTCTTATTTCATTCACCAGCCAGTGCCACAAGACCGAGACTCCACCAAAACTCGTTCACTTCTCTTTTAGACGTCCACTCTACCCGAATAGTCATAAGCGCTACACTACACATACTAAACCAAAGTCTCCGTTTCCTGTATGCTCCAAGATGCAAAGTCAGGTGGATTTTGTTGACACTTGAATAAGCGTGGTACGCAGCATCAGTATACAATTGTCCAGAAGAGAACTAGTGAATTACACATAGCTTAGGGCATCTCCAACGGACGAGGGGACTAAAGAGTAAAGATTATATTTACTCTTTGGTCGCCTAAATTCAAGCGCAAGAGGCGATTAAATTTGGGTTCCGGCGACTATCTGTACAGTACCAGAGCAGTTTTACTCTCAAACATATATATAGTCGCACGTTCTTGTAAATATGCGTTAACAAAAAACGCTTCGTTAAGAAAGCGTTTCAAAACACGGACGCAGTGCCTGAAAAGCATTTGATGAGACGTTCACAAAAGAATGCGTATGAAGTAACGCTTCACTAGGAGAACGCTGGCAGAAGAAACGCAAGCCAAATGAGCGTCTGGTTAAAACGTTCTACTGAAATAACGTCTGTATATAATACGTTCTATTAAAAAGACGTCCGATAACAGGCGCTCTCTTAGGAGAGCCCGGAGCACCAGAACCAGAAGCTCTCCTAGGAGAGCGCCGGAGCACCAGAAGCTCTCCTAGGAGAGCGCGGAGCACCAATCTTATTAACCCTTACACTGGTGGACGTGCTTCATTACGCTTCTTTAGGTGAATGTGAAACTCAGCTCACGCTTCTGTTGGTGGACGTTTCAATACTAAGCGCTATTATAAAGGGGTTTCTGGCATTCAGGCGTCTTTTAGGCACATCGTATATCACTAAACGTCCATTAGTGTGGACGTTAAACATACGTTTGATTAAGGAAGCGTACGAGAATGCAAACGCTCATTTATAAGTGCGTCTGGTTCCAGAATATGACACGCTCACACAAATGTGCGTCCAACGACATACGTCCCACTACAGAAACGTCCGTGTCACCTAACGTTCTTTTAAAATAGCGTTTTATAACAGACGTCTAATTAAAACGACGTGCGATCATATTTACTCACAAAACCGTTGTGTAAAAAATGAAAAACGAGCAAATTTTTTTACTCTTTGGTATTTGGTATACTCGTACCGTTGGAGTTGCCCTTACACATCATCGACTTGTTGCCAATTTAGTCCATTTTACCAATTTAATTGAAACGTCAGTTTTTGATATATCGCATATAAAATAATAAAAATACATTAATAATATAAATCTAAGTGCTAGTAAATACAAATTAAACGATAAATATATATAAATTATGCCCATATCATTCAACCCTTAAGTATTTGAACCAAATAAATTATACCAAATGTCCTCACCATAATAGCCGCATCACAAAAAGCCTATTTCGACCAATAGGAAGCGAGGGTTCCATCACCGTTGAACGTGAGAGCTCTATTTATCAAGCCCTTTAAGTGTTTAGATGTATACCATGGTTTTCTATAATTCCATGAGTAGCTAAATTTTGTATTAGTTAAGGATGAATTCTGAGTTCTAATACATGATTTAATTAAGTATAAAATTCTATTTTGATTTTTTCAGATGATTATTATTTGTTTATGCTATAAAGAATATTCATGCTTGATTGATAGATTGTTTAGATGACCACCTAAAATTAGTTGGTTAATTAATCTAATGCTAGTAACGAGTTAGGAGATAAGTGTAATAGTCAAATAACTCCTATACAAGTAGAGAACTAGAGACCTTGCAGAGGGATTCTGTGGAGCCATTGTGTGCATAAATAACACTAGTAAGTAGACCTTGATCTAAAAGTTTGATTGCATGGATTAATCTATAAATTCACAAAATATAAAGCATTCAACTCTATTACATCTAGAATGAGCTACTAGTAGTTGGTTTAGACGAATATAATCTGGTAGTCAAGAACTTCCGTATCCAGTTATATAATGAATTTCGGGGATACCACTGATCTAGTAGTTATTCTACGGTTGGTGATAATCTGTGATTAATGAAGAATGGATGAATGTACTGAGTTAATGATTGTTTAGTAACGAAGAAGGATACCTCGATCATAATTCTCTCAATTACTTACATCTTAATTACTTTTAATTGCTTTGTCAATTACTAATAATCCAAAACAAACCCTTTTATGACATTCAACAACTAAAACACCTTGCTCTTTGTGGAAACAAATCTTATTTACTATTATATTATTCATTAGTAAAATGAAGATAAGTAAAATAATTTGTATACCTACAGTACGCATCAGATTACTACATCACTTAATCCAAATCCGCATATTTGGATAAAGGAAAGGGGGTTGTTGTAATCCTAATTCTTGGTAAGAAAAAAGAAATCTGAGAACGTACCATCCCAAATCCTAAACATAATTGAACAAGTATGCAAAACGGATTTAGGACACGTCTCTTGAAGAGAGTTGTCTCCCTGTAACTAATTTTCTAAATTATATAGTTATCGGTTACAATAGATTAAAGGCATGCAAACATGATCACTCATCAATATTGAATTACATAGAGACATGACTATTCACTGTAACTAATCAAACTACCGAACAACAAATTAACACATCAATTATCTATGTCTGCTTTGCGCTCACAATAAATCCTATATTATTGTGCTACCGTAATCGAGAGGATAGATTGTCAGAGTAGAAGGAATTTTAGGCATGTAATGGGGATGGCAAAAATGATTGGTGTACCAACAATAACCATTATCAACATCCACCGAGAACAAAGAAAGTTCCATAAGAAAAGATACAAATCAATATTTTATACATGTAATTATAAATGTCAAAATAATTAGTGCTTGGCAACAGGAGGTTGTTAACCTTATTGTAAAATTTTACAGTACTGCACACCTACTTTACAAAATTACAACAAGAGAATTTTCCGAGAAACCAAAATTACTAAGTACAAATTATCTTTAAGATTGTTGAAAAATATATGTTTCAGTTTCTCAGAAATCATGTTCATGCGACAAATAAAAATACTAATAAAATAGAAAGTTAAGATATTTATCGTATTTAGTTGATCGAGGCGAGTAATTTCGTTTCTTAAAAACAATTTATCCCTGCATACGGTGCTCACGGTTTTACGGATATCGTCTCCCAAGATACAACGATCATGTCTAAATAGTACTACGATACCACTCGACCGGTATGACATCCCGGATTTTTGGACTTTCAGAGGACCTGGATTCGACCTTTTGGGGCGGATATGATCCAGCTAGCAAGTCCAAATTTCCGAACCGCCACTCATTTAGGACCAGATTTTTTATTCTAAAACGTTTTAATAAATAAAATCTAAAACTCATGCTCCAACGAATTTGTTAAATGAAATATAACATAAATTTTAAAATTTACAAAAATGTAAAATAATAATTACATAATCAAAAGTATCAAATTAAAATAAAATAACATCTCGATTAAATTCAAAACGCTATATCCAGATCCCCTGATGTAAAATAATTGCTTTTACGACTAGTCTTTTTTCGTTCTCTGTGGAAAGGGAGAAAAAAAAGGGTGAGCGACCACAACCCAGTAAGAATTTTTTAAAAATAATATGGTGCATCGAAAATCAAACAAATGCAGCAAATACATAAAACAATTAAAACCATGCATAAAAACTTGCAATAATAATTACTCCATTCTCAACCAGAAATAATTAACATTGTCTTATTCAAAATCTTCAACCTTAAATTCTAGGTTTCTAATTTAGTTGTTAGGGTTCTTCCGATACCATCCAATAGTTCCCTAAACGGCCTCTCGAGAGAATACCAACTGTTCTGAACTTTTTGATAGTTCAATGATCTTATTTTTCTTTCTTTCCTTTTTTATGTTTCTTTCAAAAACTACTTAATCAATGTAAGATCCATTCATCAATGCATTAAATTTACTTTCTCAAACAAAAATCCATTTTCACATAATCATAAAAGAAATGTATATTCAAATAATATTTAGACGTTCTAAGAAGAAACTCAAAAACATATATTTTGGATCAGTATATAAAAATTTCAGAAACATGGAAAAACTAAACTAATTGCACAAAAACAACGCAACAAAGCTAAAACGACATCATGATTATTTATATTAAAATTACAAAGAAATCAATATAATTTAGATGGTAAAAATAGGCTTTAATTTTGATATTAGGTAGAATGTTAAAATAAATATTTAGAATAATTTAACAACAATTGTTAGTAATCAATAAACAAAAATTGCATTGTTAAATCAATTTATACAAATTATCCATATGGAAATATAAAGGGATAAATATAATTTGAATGCTAAAATAAGTTTTGGTTTTGATACTAGGTAAAAACTCCTGCCTCAAATAGCTACCCACAAATCTTGATGCAAATACAACACCCTTTTCTTTAAATAAAAAGTTAAATGCTTTAACTTTTATCTTTTTATATAGATAGAATTATAAGAAGGAGAACAAGTACCAAAAGTGATGGGTAAAATGATTTAGCTTTCTTTTTGTTGTTTTGAAAAGAAAAATCAGAGAGAGAAAGAGAGGGAGCCGTGAAAATGAGAGCTAACTTTTGTTTACTTTTCTTTTTTATGGTATGTGAAAGTTTAAAGAAAATTGGAAAGAAGGAGAAATGGAAAAGGACGACTAGTTTATGATTTTGTGCTAAAAGCAAAAGAAGAAGGAAAGAGAAAAGATAGTGACGGTTAGGTATATGGTTTATTTTCCTTTTTAGAAAACTAGGATATGACGGCACGGGACTTTGTATGCTCCTGAATATATAAGTTTTTATGACGGACCGGTAAATTTTCCCTTTAAATGAGAGTTGGATTTCAACCCAGCCCAAACCCCCGATGCATCACTCAAGCTAAATAAATTAAAGAGAAATATGAAAGTAGAACAACCACAAATTGTATAGGATTACCAAACAAGAAATGGTATTCAGAAATTGTGAAATTTAGTATACAATTCTAGTAGATCGAACAACACTTAAAAAATAAAGCTACTAAGAGTACAGTAATTTAGTTAATTTATTTTTATACTAAATTAAATCCCAAAACATGCTTTGAAACTGAATGGAATCATTTACTCAATCTCCAAACAAAAACCATTTCTTGAACACCACTTACACATTTGTTATAGTCCAAAAACAGTTCAAGTACATAAAATACTTAGCTACACTTAAAAACTCAAGTAAACAATTCAAATTCAGATTTAAAGGTTAGTCTTAGGTAATACGTACGGTTGACATACAGAGTTAATAAAGGCATAAATAAGTTTAAGAGAAATCATGAAAGAGGTAACTATGCTAGTATAGGATTAAGATGATGGCAAATGAAATTTTTGTAAAAATATTCCTTAATCGAACACAAAATTTGAAATACTCTCACTACATATGGCTCGATTCTACACTTGAGTTAAAACAAGATACTGCTTCAATCTATATATCTAATTAAACGAGTTTGAGAGAATTTACTTTATATGAAAACAAATGCTTACACGATATCTACATATTTATTTTAAGAATTGAATACTTAATCTAATACACTATACTTCTAAGTACACAGATCACTAATTAACACAAGATTGAGTACACAGATCATGTAAACCACATTAATTACCAAAAACGTAGTAGTTCATAAAATAAAATTTTAAAAAAAGTTACATATATATACAAAAGGGAGCTGCTAGTACAGTTATATATGACAACAACAAAGAAATCCCCACATGCAGTCTCATGCTCAACCAAAAACATCAGACCTTAGAATTTCTATATACAGAACAAAATACGATACAGACATGGATCAAAGCAACATGAAACTAGCTACCCGAGATACCCTGTGATATACACATCAAAAACAAGAAAAGATACTAGCTTTCTAAGATTCCAAAGCCTGCCGTAAGCTCTGCTCGGCTTACTGCTGCAAGGACCTCACGTACTCTATGGGAGAAAACAAAGAAAACGGGGTGAGCGAACGCCTAGTAGGAGTTATAACGATGAAAATGTAGTACCTACGAGGAACGTAAATGAATGGACTAGAGCAACAACTAAATGACAATAATGTACAAAATGAAAAGCCTTCAGTAATTGAAATTCATAACAAGATATAATAGTTGTAAATCAAGTTAAGGTACTCTACTATTCTTTTGGTAATCGTTGATGTCAGGGTAGTCAGATACAAGCTACCGTTACAGCTAACGATCTTCCGGGTAGCCATCCGTAGGTGGGGGGCCAACTAAGGCCTGACATTCCTGTAGAGTCGTCTAGTTTCCTATTTAGGCTTGTTCATAAGAAAGAAACACTCACAAAACACATTACAGCTTGCACATAATTTAGAAATAAAAAAATCCAAATTAATGCATAAAATGAATCATGATCCTATAAAATTTTA